>JBBPBX010000967.1:17496-30384 GCA_038048925.1 Garcialebias charrua | reverse complement strand
GCCAAGGTATAGAACTAGTTTGAAGGGATTGTTTATTTCAATACAGGGAGTTAAATTGTGGACTGGTTTTGGAAATTATGTTAAAAATGTAAACTCTGTGCTTATGTTTAAAAAAATGATCAAAACTAAATTGTTAACAAAATACTAAAACTTTTAGTTAAGTGTTTAATGTTCTAGATATTTGTAGATTGTGAAAAGTTACTCTTTTTGCTCTGTTACTTATAGATAATTATTGTTTTAATGGATTGTTTGAACTTGTTTTGTTTTTGAAAAAAGGGGCAGATAAAATAAGATTTCTTCGTATTCTTTCATATAATATGTGATATGTTTTTTTCTTTTTCTTCTGGTTTTTAATGTAAAATGAATAAATAAAAATAAATAAATGAATAAATAAATGAAGTCCATGAGCCACTCCTTCTGAACAAAGATGACTTTTTTCTACAAGTCTTCCTTGTAGCCGGCTTTCAGTTTTAAAAAGTCTCTCTGCCTCGATGGAGATCATTGCCAGAGAAAGCCTTCCTTGATCAGAAATGTAATCAAAAGAAAAAAATAACTGAATCACTGCACTTTCCTTAGCGCTGTCACTTCCTCCTGCACAGCTCCGAGGCTGAAACACTGAGCTCACTAGCGCCGCCTCCATCACAAGAGGCTCGCCGCGTCACGCGTGTGTGTGTGTAACTGGGACCTTCACAGCCGTTTTATGATCATTCAGCTGAGCGCACACATACAGTTTTAGACAAAAACACTAGACATTATATTCACCAGCTAAACTATAGAAATGTAGTTTATATAGCAAAAGTATTTGAACATTTTAATAGCGACATGAAAGAGTCAGGAATACGAGCTCACTGCAGCACAGTCAGCCGAGTGATTGCGCAATCGGTGAAGCAGAGCAGCCAGTGCCTCTGCCGCTCTGCGCACGTCTCTTCTCTTCTCAGTAATGTATTTGAACGCTAAATGCGAAAAATCTGCGATTTTGAATAAACAATAACTTAAAACTGGTTTAGTTTTTAGTAAAATAAGTTTATAGTACAAATCAAAGGATAAATACAATAATTACATTTATTTTTTCAATTTACTTTTTTTCTTTCCACGATGACAGGGGAGGCGTGGCCTCACTTGCCTCCCCTGACCGCACGTCACTGCTCCATCCTACATTCACTAGCAACAGTAGCACCATCCTTGTCCACTCTCTGGTCACTTCCCAAACTGACTATTGCAGCTCCCTTCTTTCAGATCGTCCACTGAAGTTCCTCCATGAACTTTAATTGGTTCAGAATGCTGTAGTTTGAATTTTTACCAGGACAGTTTACCAGTACAGTACATTACATATTTTCTCCAAGAACTCCTCTGTTTCCCAGCACCTCATCACATAAAGAAATCTGCTTCTCACCTTGAAGGTTCTTCATCACCTCTCTCTTCTGTACCTCAGTGAACATCTCAGCATGAACATACCCAGTAGTAGTGGTAGTAGTAGTAGTAGTAGTAGTAGTAGTAGTAGTAGTAGTAGTAGTAGTAGTAGTAGTAGTAGTAGTAGTAGTAGTAGTAGTAGTAGTAGTAGTAGTAGTAGTAGTAGTAGTAGTAGTAGTAGTAGTAGTAGTAGTAGTAGTAGTAGTAGTAGTAGTAGTAGTTGCAAGCCCATGAAGAATGAAATACAGTAATACACAGGAAATATAAAACAGAGGACTTAAATCAAAAATCTAAGTAACAGGTGCATAATTTCTTAGATTAAAACATATTAAACATCAGAAGTAAATGTTATGCTCTTTCCTTTAAAAAGAGCATCACATCCACTCTTGACTTTGTCTCATCCTGATAACAGTTTGAGTCCACAGGGTCTCTTATCGATCACTAAGTGGGACCGGACCGGATGGGAGGAGGAGCGATAATTGTTCCTTCTTCCATCCAGTATCATAACCTAATTCTGAGAGATATCATCTCCTGGGAGGGCTCCCTCTGTCATCGCGCTGCTCCACATTCCTATTCAGTTGAACTAAAAGCTATATTTATCCTATTTTCTCCCCAGTTAACATTTGGAGGGTTTATAATCATCATTCAACCTGAGATTTCCTGAGCAGTTCCTAATTAACCTGACTCCCCTCTCTGTTTGACCTCATCAGCACGCTATTAAACTCACACTGTCACTAGGGTCCTGTGCTGCATCACAGAGTTGTGCAGGGAGGTGTGTGTGCAGAAAACATGTTTACCTCGGCACAAAGACACAGGTATGGTATGTGTGAAGTGAACCCTATATGGCACAACAGTTTCAGCAGTCATGTTAAGGAAATCTGTAGGGTGGCACGGTGGCGCAGTTGGTAGAGCTGTTGCCTCTCAGCGAAAAGGTTGCTGGATCAAATCCTTTCTGGGTGGAGTTTGCATGTTCTCTCCGTGCATGTGTGGGTTTTCTCCGGGTACTCCGGTTTCCTCCCACAGACCAAACACCTGCATGTTAGGCTGACTGGTAACTCTAAATTGTCCCTAGATGTGAGTGAGAGAGTGAATGGCTGTTTGTCTCATATGTGTCCCTGTGATGGACTGGAGACCTGTCCAGGGTGTCCCCCGCCTCTCACACAATGATAACTGGACATGGGTACCAGTAACCCCCAACGACAAGCAGGTAAAGATGATGGATGGATGGATATTTCTATACTGATGACAACAAGTATCATAAAAACTTTAGCTAATGTTTTTAAGAGTTAAGCAAACAAAGGGGTATAATTTCAGCTGCATAAACATAATTATGAGTGTGTTTATGTTCGTATAAGGCAAAGATGTTGAGCAGAGTTGAGTCTCAAAGTAATTCAGCGTTCACCTGACCTGTTTTTTTTTTTGTTTTGCAGAAATTCTGTGCAGCTTCTGTCCTGCACTCTGGAGCAACCTCTGTCGCCTTTCGTGAGTCAAATCTCATTACTGTGTGTATGTGTGCATGCGTGTGTGGCGTATGTGCATATACATATATGTGTGCTGCGTGTGCGCCTCTGGATTGAAATGCATTAGCTCACTCCTCCCAGTAGACTGCCAGTCTAAAGTAAGCAGCCAGATGATGATGCTCTCTGTGAGCTGACACAACCCATTTGACCAAGTGAAGCTGATCCGCACCAGCGCTGCTCACTTACATTGAGGGAGGGGTGAGGAAGGAGGTGAAGGAGGAGAGGAGGTGTGGGGGGATGTCTGTCTGTGTCGCCTTCTTGTCCTTGTCTGACTCTGAACAAGACGGATCTGAAGAGAAAGACATTTTTACTTTATACAATGGTTCCTCAGAATGTTTAAAATCTCGTGACACCCTCTAACCTCGACCAATCAGCCTCATCGGTTCTGTTTTGCATATTCACATTAAGGACATGAAAGATCTGATCAGTTTAACCTTTACAAAAAGCATAACATAAAGATTTTCACAAACAAAAGCCTATCATAAGACATTCAAACAAATACACCAACAAACACACAGATTGAAGAGGTGTGTTTTCTGACATTTCTCCACATCTCTGCAAGCAACCACACCAAAATATATTCGGTGCAGCTGAGACAACAGATGAGGTCGGTTGAACATTTGCGAGCTTGTTTTCTGGACATCTTCCAGGAGGAGGTTTTGTGGACTTATCCCACCCGGAAGTAAAGAGGCAAACCTAGAACTTGCAGATAATATCTCTCACAGTGGATGTGGGAACACTGCATAGTTCCACAACTACAAACGTCTTGGGATCTGCACGAGCTGTTGGACCCATGACCCAGTTAATTGGAAAAAAGACGAATGGATGAATGAATGGACTTCACATTCCTTACGTTTCATTCTGATGTAGAATTCATTCTCCTAAAATGAACATTTATTGTTACTGTTTTTTTCGTTCCTCTGTGGATTTTTTTAACACAATTGTTTGTTTTTCTCTCTTTCGCTCTGAAATTACTTGGGTGAAAACTGGTGCTGTATAATTAAAACAGAAATTGAACTGAGTTGAACTTTAGAGTGCTGATTGGAATTTGAATACTATACGGTCAAAGCTTTAAAACTTCAAAGCATTTGGAATTCGTTCTACATACAAAGTATTTCCACCCCAAGTGAAGAAAGTATACCAAAACCAAACAACCAAAAACACAAGCCAAAAAGCTGCCTGTACTATGCCTCATCCTCTCACATCTCCATGATCAGTATACACAATGAGATGCCTCAGATACAGACAAACACACATGCATCTGCCATTTCTCATCCCGTGTGATGTTTTATCCCGTTTGCTTTATTTTATCTTCGTAATTTGTTGTTTTAATCTAGATTTACAAACCTGGCAGGTACAGAGCTGCATTGTTATATCATTGTTTTATGACTATAGGTATCTAAAAATAATTAATGGTGTTGTGCTTTAACTACAGAAATGGCATTTTCTTCTAAAATGCAGTGTGAATGCTTATTGCAGAAGAACTTGCTGAGAAACTGCTGAAATTAGTTAAAAACATGCTGAAATGTATCTGAAATGAAAAAAAAGTCTTAGCAGAAGAAAGCAGAAAGAACACATTTTTGAATTGGGTACAAGTTAGCAGAAATAAGCACAAAATTGGGAAATTAGCTTAAAAAAGGGCTTAAATTAGCAACAAAAACAAAAAAAGCTGAAAAGTAACTGAAAAGGCAGAAAGAAGCTTAAACTACCAGGACGTAAACATAGCCAAAATGAGCTAAAAATGTGTAAAAAGGCGAAAGTTAGCATAAAAATGGCTAAATAGTAGCTGAACAAGAAAAAAAAAAAAAAAGCTGAGAGGATCATAACAAACTGAAATTGCCACAAAGAAGTTAATTAGGTTGAAAGTAGCAAACATTACCAAGAAAAACTTAAATGTATCTGAAATAGCTGAAATTAGCTTAAAAATGCTAAAATGGTAGTTGAAAAAGTACAAGCTTAAATTAGCAGAAGTAAACAGAAAGAACATGTTTGCCCTAATAGGCTGAAAAAAGCAGAAATGAGAACAAAAAGTGGAAATTATCTGTAAAAACTGAAATGAACAAAAAACAGCTGAAAGGTAGCTTAAAAAGTAGAAAGAAGCTTAAATTACCAGAAGGAAGTTTTTTTCAGAATTAGGATAAAAAATAAAAAATAAAGGTAAAATGAGTGCCAAAAAAAAATAATATATAGAATAAGCTGTAAAAGATAGCATAAAACAGCTAAATAGTAGCTGAAATAGCAGAAAAAGCTGAAACTTGAAGAAAGGAGCTGAAAGGAGCATAACAAGCGAAAATTAGCAGAAATAAGTTAAAATAAGCACAAAAAATATTGTAGTTTGCTGAAAGAATCAGAAAGGAGTACAAAACAAATGAAAAAACAGCTGTGATTAGCTGAAAAATGTTTAAGATTGCAGAAATATTTAGATCCAGAACAAAATGGAGAAGTAAAAGGTTGTAAACAGATCTAAAGATATGAAGGATCTAAAATGAGCTCAATTCATTTTCTATGAGAAAAAAAGTGGCAGAAAAGGCTAAATATTTCAAAAAGCTAAAGCTGCACAAAAACCCTTCTCCTGAAAGAGCTGAATGTTTTGATTTATGATTTGTTGAAATAGCACAAAACCTGTGGAACAAGAAAGATGCTGAAAAACGTATGGACGAAAAATGGATCACAATAAACATTCATACTGTTGTGTTTGTCCATTTCAAAATGTTCATATATGATTTTGAACATAAATAGAAATAAGGAGGACGCAAATGAAGGATAAGCACAAAGATACAAATTATAATATTTAAAAGTTTAACAAAGGTGTTATTGACATCTTTTGATGAATTCTGAATGACGGAGTCATAGTGGATGGTTTTACAAGTTAAAAATCAGAACTAAGATTAATATTAAAACCAAAAGACAACCTAACGTGTCTTTCTCAGCGGCCTTACTGCATGTAGTCTTGCAAAGTTGCTGCTTGTCTGATTATTAGGGAAAAAAAGGAAAAGAAAACCTCAGGCTGAATGTGTTTGTTGTTAATAATACACACCGAACAGTCCCAACTGTCACGGTGGTGCGGTGTGTGGTTGATGAGTCCCGTGGTGCAGACAGGTAGACTCAGAGGCACGAGTAAAACCAAAAATACTTTAATAAGATGAAAACAAAACAAGGAGGGGATGGAGCCAATCCTTACACCAACAACACCTGAAGGAGTTCAAATCAGTGGGCCCAGAATCTGTGGGCACACAGTTTGTGTTTATCTTCTCTGTGGAGCAGAAGAAAGAAGCACAAAGTCTGGGGGAAACCTCAGAGGAAGCAGCCTTTGACTGCTGCTGAGATAAGGTGCAGGTGAGTAAACTGCCTTATCGAGGGTTCAGCCTGGCACTAATTCAGCATAAAGGGAAGATATTAGCAAATGCTTTTTATTATTTCAATGCCTTTTCAGAAATATTCACTATTTTTCAACTCATCAAATAAAAAAATATTTTTTTTATTATACATCAAACTAAAAATGTCTATTAATACAAGGGTGGAAACTTAAAAAAAAAAAACTTTTTAAGGAAAATACTCTTTGAACAAGCTAAACTAACAAAAACAAAAACACCCTTTCTGCTACCAGTTTTAAATAAAGAACATAATTCAAACAACTTTGTAAAGTTGTTTTAATTCATTTAATTGCAAGTAAACTTGAACATACTCACTTTTTCTCCACAGCTACACTGTTAAAAATGTCTTTAAAGCTAGACCTTGGTGGCTATTAAGAGTTAAAAAGTTTGGGGAGTTTTTAACTTGAAAACTTTTGTATGGGGTTAGTTGTAGTACCCCCTTAAATCAAACATAAATTTTTTTTATGTGACCCAGTGATTTGCACTCTCTTTTGCTCTACGATAATAATAATAATAATAATAATAATGAATTCAATTTATAACGCACTTTTCATTAATGAAAATCTCAATTAACGATGATGGTTGCTCTCACCCTCTCTCCCTCCCTCCTGCTTTTATTTTTGCTCTCTTGTCCTGTCAACCTCAGAGCCTCTCTTTACACATCTTCCGAATCGAAAATTATTATCAATTTGGTCAGCTGGTCCCCCAATGCAATTGATAATTTTTTTCCTACCAGACAGCAGGGTGCTGGAGATCCCTCATGCCCTGAATGGACACACACAGCTGGATATGTCATGGGTTCATGGGGTCATTGGAATATGATGTGCCTATCTGTGCTGTCCATGGAGGATGTAGAAGATGTGTACATTACTGGATTTATGATAACAGGGTTTCTGCTTTTTGGAATCAGCAGATAAAGGATATTGACAAATTAGAAGGCAGCAGTTTTGAACATGGTAAAGCTACCAGCCTTATGATTGACGCTGAATGAACTGAATGAGTTCTTTGCTCGGTTCGAGGCAAGTAACAGCACACCAGCACATAAACTCCCCCCCTCTCCTGATGGCCAGGTGCTGACGCTGTCCTCAGACAGCGTAAGGCGATCATTCATCAAGATTAACGCCCGGAAGGCCTCTGGTCCTGACAACATACCTGGTCGTGTGCTGAAGGACTGTGCAGGGGAACTCGCAGCGGTCTTCACGGACATCTTTAACATCTCACTGAGCCAGGCCATCGTCCCCACCTGTTTCAAAGCCACCACCATCATCCCTGTCCCAAAGAAGGCAACGCCCGCATGCCTCAATGACTATCGCCCAGTAGCACTCACCCCCATCCTGATGAAGTGCTTTGAACGGCTAGTCATGAAAAGCATCACATCTGTCCTCCCTGACTCCCTGGATCCCTTCCAATTTGCATACCGACCTAATCGCTCAACCGACGATGCCATCTCCTCTGCCCTTCACACAGCTCTCACACATCTGGACACGAAGGACTCCTATGTTAGAATGTTGTTCATCGACTTCAGCTCGGCATTTAACACCATCATCCCCCAACAGCTCATCCTTAAACTGGACAGTCTGGGGCTGAACACCTCAATGTGTAACTGGCTGCTAGACTTCCTGACCGGGAGACCACAGACAGTACGGATCGGGAGTAACACATCTAGCACCATCACATTGAACACAGGGGCCCCACAAGGATGTGTGCTGAGCCCCCTTCTATTCACCCTGCTAACACACGACTGCACACCATCGTACAGCTCCAACCACTTCATCAAGTTTGCGGACGACACAACAGTGGTAGGTCTCATCAGCAACAACGATGAGACGGACTACAGGAACGAGGTGAGCCGCCTGGCCTTGTGGTGCGGACACAACAATCTCACTCTCAACGTGGAGAAGACAAAGGAGATTGTTGTGGACTTCAGGAAGAGGGATGCCCAACATCCCCCTCTGACCATCAACAGCACCGCAGTGGAGAGAGTAGACAGCACCAAGTTCCTGGGAGTGCACGTCTCAAAGGACCTGTCCTGGAGCAGGAACACTGCAGCACTGGCAAAGAAGGCTCACCAGCGTCTCTACTTTCTCCGCAAGCTGAAAAGGGCTGGAGCTTCAACCCCCATCATGAGCACCTTCTACAGAGGTGCCATAGAAAGTGTCCTGACCAGCTGCATCACTGTGTGGTTTGGTGCATGTACTGCATCCTGCCGCAAGAGCCTCCAGCGCATTGTGAGAGCAGCTGAGAAGATCGTGGGCACCTCCTTGCCCTCACTGCAGGACTTACACAGCAAACGCCTCACTCGGAAAGCCCACCGCATGGCAGGTGATCCCACACACCCACTACACAGCTGCTTCAGACTGCTGCCATCAGGGAGGAGACTGAGGAGTCTCCAGGCTCGAACCAGCAGACTGAGAGACAGCTCTGTTCATCAGGCAGTCAGAATGCTAAACACTCTGCCTGCTCTGCCCCCCCTCCCATTTGAACTGCCTTAACACTAAAACTTTCTCACACATTATCACTCAACACAAAGTTTTTCACTAAACTCTCGGTCATGTGCTCATACAGTTTGCACTACTTCTCATACTTGCACTAATGTCTGTATTACATCACTGCCTATAATCATAATACTGTTTACATTCTCTGTTTACATTTATTAATACTGTTTACTTTTATTACTACTGCTTACATGTAATTACTACTGTTTACATTTATTTACACTACTCTAATATCTACACCACTGCTGGTACATATACAGTGTGCTCTGAACGGTCTTATTTAGGGATGCCCAATGTGCCTTACTGCATATGCCACTTTTTGCCTCTACAACAACATCAACTACTACCTCATACATATACTGTGTACATTGACTCATACGCTGCTTTGCCACTTTGCAAATGTCAATGCTAGAAACCTTTAGTTTATTTTAGTTATACTTTTTATACTCTTTTTTTATACCACTATGCAAAAAAAAAAAAAAAAAAACACAGGACAGTGTTAGTTTTACTATTTTTATGCTTATGTCTATTATTATATGTTTCAGTGTTTCAATGTTTAGATGTTTACTGTTGCACCGAGGGACTGAGAGAAACGCAATTTCGGTCCTGTGTATGTCCTGCACTGTACATATTGCAGATCTGACAATAAAGTTGACTTTGACTTTTGACTTTGATTTGTGCCTCGAGCGCTCAGACTCATATGCTTACTGAGCTCAACCGCAAGCTGGATGCAATTTCTGCGAATTGTAGGCCACCTATGGCTCCTGGAACTCACCGGCATGAAGGACTCGACCTTGGAACAAGCTAACACTCATGGACTGGGCGGAATGTCCACTGATCTGACTGTTTGTATTAGCCACTGAATGTACCAGCAGAACTTAAGGCAGACAGAAAACAGAATCTGTCGTCCCAAATACAAAGTAATTGTTGTTTTGAATTTGGCCTCCCCGCTGGCCTTAGACCAGCCAACTTACCTCAAATTACTCCTGGAGGATATGTAACTAGAAGCTCTGCCTGCCCCCCCTCTCCCTCCAGAGGACATCTATGGCCTTATCAGAATTGTACCGCTGATAGACACTGTACCATCTCATCAGAACTTTGGAACTTTCTGAGTGTTTATGGACAACTCACCACCTTTGCTGTCCTCTATGCATAAATGTATTGTGATGTTATATGATATATATATTGATATATATATATATATATACATATATATTGATATGTTGCTATTTATGTTGCGAGGTCATTTTAGCATCTGTTACATTGTGCCAGGACATTTATTTATTAATTAAACTTTATTTAATTGATTTACCTTTATTTAACCTGGCAAATCCCATTGAGATCATCTCTTTTGCAAGGGAGGCCTGGGCCTGAAGGCAGCCTGACATGCATGGTTTTGGTCTGTGGGAGGAAACCGGAGAACTCGTAGAAAATCCACGCAAGCACGAGAAGAACATGCAAACTCCACACAGAAAGACCCCAGGTCCAACTGGGGATTGAACCCAGGACCTTCTTGCTGTGAAGTAACAGTGCTAACCACTGAGCCGTCATGCTGCCAAAAAACATGGTGTGAGACATGATTTTTTTTAGCTTCCTCCTCCCTGGTGTTCTCTTTTTCTTATCTGCCTGTATGTAACAGGTACCGTATTTACCGGCCTATAAGTCAGTTGTTTTTTTAAACTAATTTTCATGTCCTGTGACTTATGGGGCGAAGCAACATATTTATGGATTATTTCCCATATTTTTAGACCAATTTTTGGCTGAGATATGACAGTTTCCATTCATTCTGACGAAAAAAATGGAGCAGTACCACTTTCGGACGCTAGGGTCCACCAACCGTTCACAGCTCATGTGTCCGAAAAAAGCCTCCTCTGCTCGGACTCACTCTGTCAAAGCCCAGCCTCCTGAACTCTGGAGGTAGGTCTGAACTAGTGTTTGTTAGCAAAATAGCTCAAGAACCACACGACAGATTTTGATGAAACTTACAGAAAGTAATCACTGGATGGACATTTACAAACTATTAGCTGTAGGAGATGTTTGAGCTAAAATTCAATTTATTTATAATTTATTTTCGCAGCGCGCGCGACCGTTTGGAAGACGTCAAAGCGAAACAATTTAAATCCAGCAGATTTGACCATTACGTGAATTTATTAAGGAACGGTTAAGCTCAGAAACACTTGTGCTATAATGTCAGCTAAGAAATATATATTTTTAAGTGTTTATCTTGCTAAATTTTAAAGAAATGAAGCGGTCCCACCCACGCGCGTGCACGTAGCGAAACTACTTTTTTAAATCCAGCTGATTTGACAATTACGTGAATTTATTAAGGAAAGTTTAAGCTCAGACACATCTTTGCTATAATTTTCAGCAAACATATAATTGTTTTTACCGTGTTAATCTTGTAAAGTCCTTCCGTGTTCGCTCCTGTGGCCGCCATATGCAGCAGGGCGGTAAGGTATACGCGACGCGTCAGCGGTGACGCATAATAGATATGACTTATGGGGCGAAGCAACATATTTATGGATTTTTCCACTTTATTGGACATAATTGGACTAATGCGACACATAGGGCGGTGCGACTTTTCACCCAGAAAATACGGTATCTCTTGTAAATGAGACTTCAAGGCTAAATGGGAACTAACCTGTATAAATAAAGGTCTTATAATAATAATAATAATAATTTTAAAAAGCATTGTAATAGCTTATTCATAAAGAAGGAATTCAGATGCTTACATATAAGAACCTTTGTTTTCATCTGTACTGTTTTGTTGTTTTATGTTTGTTTACCTGGTTCTGTGCTGCTGAAAGCTACAGTTCACTCATATGAAACTAACACTCGCACTCATAATAACCATAATTGTTGTGCAGCATGCTCATAAGATCTGCACCAATTTTAGAAAAGTTGACAACAATTCAGATTGTGAGAAATTTTAGCCTTTGCTGAAAGACGCAAATATTTAATGAATAGAATGCTTTGTTTAAAAGTTTAAAATCTATCGAAGGATACTTGAAGGTCTTGATTTAAATCGGTTGTTTGGATAAAATATGAAACAACATAAAATATACAATTTTAGATAATCTCCTATGAGATTTAAGACATAAATTCAACTCAATAAAAATGAATCCAGTGGCAACTTTTTTGACACATGTATTTTTTTTGCTCTCATGTGCACATGTTGAAACGTGCACTTCTCTAAAGCCCAGATAAAAAGAGCTCTTGAATTCCCCCTGCAGCCACCTTTCACTGTGGCCATGAATAGCTTCGGCGTCAGTGCAGCTCAACAGCCCTCACTTGAGAACAAACCATCAAATCACCACGCAGCCGCTGCCTCATTGTGTTCATAATTGTAATCCCTTGGACCGATGAAAGGGCTGAAATGTGCTGGTTAATTAAAACTGCAATCAAATTTACCCCCTTAAACTGGCTGCAAAACGGGACCTCGTTCAATTAATTCATGCATCACTTTCTTTTCAGCAACCCAAACAAACAAGTGAGAGGAAAGAGGCCGTGTAAATCCACAAGTTTGTTGATTGCCTCCCACCGCTGGGATTTTTTTCCTTTATTTGGCAAACCGAGGCTGAGGTGGTGCTTGACGTGCCATGGGGGGAGAGTCCGAGGGAGCGATGGGGGATAAAGACCTTTCCACTAGCCTTCTATTGGCCCTTGTCATGCACTTAATTTGACGCTGTAATTAACTTTGGAAATCTCAAGACTTTTCCGAGCATTGCACGCAGGATTCTTTGCAGATAAATGCTGAGCAGAGGCAGGTGAGACACAAAAGTTGACACTTAAAAACAGGATTCACGCTTTCTCTCTGCCAAAAACAAGAACGTCAAGCACAGCTGAAGGCCGACTGGCTCGACTCCACCTTAATAAATGTGTGCTCACATGAATTTGTGTGCACGTAATTACAGTGATGGAAAACCTCGTGATTACAATGTTTTGTGCACCAGATGTGGTCCACCTGCTACATGGTATCTACCTGCTCCCCGGAGTAATTTTAAAGCAGCTGAGGATCTATGTATGCTGTGAAGGATATTAAGTATTTATACACTTACACTCGCACACACTCACAGGTGCATTTAGTGA
>JBBPBX010000967.1:0-16798 GCA_038048925.1 Garcialebias charrua | reverse complement strand
CACACACACACACACACACACTGGCTCCCTGTCCACTATCAAATTGATTTTAAGATTTTATTGCTTGTTTTTAAAATCTTAAAAGGTCTGGCCCCATCATATTTATGTGATCTTATCAACATCTACACTCCTGTAAGAGCACTCCGGTCTACCAACCAGTTTCTCTTAGATGTCCCCAGATCCAAAATGAAATCTAGAGGTGATTGGGCTTTTACGGTTGCTGCTCCAACAGTTTACCTGAGAAAGTAAAGACCACTCAGACTGTTGACACTTTTAAATCTTCACTTAAGACTCATCTCTTTTACTTGGCATTTGATCCTCGCAGAATCTGAGATCAAATTGTGAGCAGATTTTATTGTTGTTGTGTATTTACTGATAGCTTTATTATGTTTAGTGGCACTAGATGCATTTTACTCTGTTGTTTTTATTTTATTTTATTTTTAACTGTAAAGCACTTTGGTTGACTTCGCTTGTTTTTATGTGCTATATAAATAAAATTGACATTGACATTGACACACTCCTTTCTGTGGAGGCTTATCCGAACTTATCCAACCATTATCTCATCTTATCAGGACAATGGACTATCAGTTAGTGCTTCATGGACCGCCTGGTAGTCAAATGTATATGCAACGTGTTCATAAATGTGCTTGCTGGCAGAGATTTTTGTTGTCTTAAATCGTGTCCTGTTAGGACAAGGTGTGAAGAGATCTTTTTGTAATGATACTATATTCACTCCTCATGGCTTTGTCCCTTTTTTTTATCTAAAAAATGTATTCTATAAATAATAAGAAGGCCACACTTTATAGCAGCAGCTATGTGTACTCCGCCCATCCTTCGGACGACTGTACGGACATATTCCCGTTTTATCCCGGTACAATGATAATCTTATTCTGATTCTGATTCATCAGTTTTTGAAATATCCCTCTCTAATCGTAACTTATAAAATCTTTCCATGTATGAAAGACAAAACGGTTGCTTACTTTGACCTTGTTCCATGTTCAGACCGACTGCTCCAGTGACAGTGAGAGCGAAGATAACTTCATCGTCGTCCCACCTAGAGACCACCTTGGCTTGGCCATATTCTCCATGCTCTGTTGTTTTTGGCCTTTGGGGATTGCGGCCTTCTACTTCTCACAGGGGGTGAGTCCACATACACAAAACTGTCAACACAGATATGGAATGATCATACCTTTCTAGCTGTGGTCTGTTACACATGAATGATTCAGCAACTGGTTGTCGGGGCCTAGCATTATCCTCACCCACACATGCATACTACCGGTACAAACATTTTCATGAAGCTGTGAACATTCCACGCACCTACGTCCACATTCCTGGCTTTTGGTGGGAGTCATTACCTGCAGATTAAGGGCCATCACACATAATAAACAACCTTCAACTGGCTGTCCTGATGCAAGGCCAGTTTTTATGAAGCTAGCCATCAATAACTCAAGGCCAATCTGCAAGCTTGATGCTCTGAAAACAGACTGAGAGCCTCCTTCAGAAAGGGAATATAAATCACTTTAAAGTCTTTATCTGTAAACGCCAAGAAATGAGGTGTTCAAAGTGCGTAGGTGAGAAAGGGCCTTTGAACTATTTCCGGTTTCAAGAGGATTAAAGATTACCCTAATTAAAGTTGTCCCAACATGTTGAGAATGATAAGCTTACAGACGCATTAAAAAGACTTGTTTGAACTGTTCTCTAGTTGAAAGAGTCAAACTTGTTGAGAGAAAAGCACAACAGCACTCTAAATTATGACATTATTTATTACATTTTGTTCACTTTTGTGTATTTTCTATTCAGAACTTGAGCGTTTATTTTGTAACTTTCCTTAGTTTTAGGACCAGTAAAGTTTTTGTTTCAATTAGTTGTCAGATACTTGAGCGGGGGGTGTATTTTAATAGTTTAAATAGCAGATCTTGGATTTAAAATGAGATTTTCCCACTCAGTTTCGGTTCGGTCCATGTCGCTTTTAGAGCCAGTACAATTTATTGCAGGTTAAAAAAATAAATAAAAATGCAAATGCAAAACGGATTATTCTCTTTATTTTAAACAAATCACTTTTAGTGTCAAAACACTATGGTAGCAAGCCATATACAGCAAAGTAGAATTTGTCAACTAGTACCTTCATTACAATCTTAAGGAGTAAAAGTCTTATTGTACCATCTTATTAATTTGAACTTCAGTAAATAATTGACAACTATACCGATAAAACTGAGAATGTATCTTTTGTTAGAATAGTAGTACAAAAAAGTTTGTTTTATCTAATGTGATCTAAATTTGATGCTAAATAAAAGCCAAACACTGCATTGAACATTTCTTTATGTGAAAGTACAAATAAATCACGAGTTTAGCTCTCACACCCTTAATGAGTTCTAGTGTGCTGTTCGTAAACGACTGACGCTAATTAAAAGCCCAGTGGTGTGTTTACTGGTGATTATTAGGCCCTGTTTACACGGACACTGGGGGAATTGGATGTTTTGGGTATGTTAATTAGGTGAAAAGTTTTGCGCTGACACGGGCGAATTCTGTGGATACGACTCTCTCCCCCCACCCCCCGTCCTCATGATTTCACTGTAGTTACCATGCTGGGCCATTAGATGGCGCTGTGATTTTGGGAACTTTCACTACTGCGCATGCGTGCTGCCTGAGGTAAACAGAGCAGTCGAGGCAGCCTGTTTTCCTCTCTGGCTAAAAGTTCAGCTACTACAAGTTGTTGTCAACAAGTTAACAACAAGTTAAAGCTGGAATTTGGATAAGAGTCAACAGATTTGACACCAAGTGGGACCGCTTCATCTAACAAGCTGCACACCAGTTGCTGACTGGACCGGAACCGAGTCAACATGTCTGACTTTAGTCCGTGAGAATCAGCTGATTTCCAGCAGCGCTACAAGGTAAACAATGTTCTTAATAATGTTTCCTTGTGTTTAGTTCGATCACAGAACAACCAACTGAGGTTTTATTTTTATTTTTTTCCTGCGAGGTCGAAGCTGTCGTTCCACGAAGCGAACCGGTTCGGATCTGGGTCCAGTGTCCACCAGGATGAAAACAACAGAGTCCAGTTCATTAAAGTTCGGTTAACGTGTTTTTAAAAGTGTTCAATTTAATTCTCAGTGTTTGTGACATGAGTTTGTGGTGTTGAATAAACAAATAAATTAAAAATCAACCTGGTGTCTTCATTTTCAGCAGCATGTTAGGCATGACGTAACGAGTCCAGATAGCTTCATTTAGCTCAGATAAATTTAAATATCTCCCACGCTAACATAAATACTGTTTATTATTGTTAAACTGTTAATATATAGCACATTTAGTATGTTATAGTGCAGCGTGACACGTGAAATGTCCGACTGCCTCGTTAACAGCGACAACTGGATCCAGGCAGCTGCTCTCTTCCAACACAGATGCAGGTAAGGTGTAGAATAATTAAATATGAGAATCAAAATATATTCCATCAGCTATAGTTCAGAAAGTGGTGCGTGTGTCCACTGTCCAGTCCACCGCCATTGTTAAAATGCCGGCTGTCTGCGCGTGCGTGCTGCGTGCATGTGTTCAAACAAAAGCTCCGCGGGAGATGTTTACATTATCAACGGGGGGTCAGCGAAAAAGTTCCACCTTGAGAGCAGGGTCAGAAAAGTATCGGATGCAAAGAGGGGGGCCAGCAGCGTCGTGTAGGCGATGAGCAAAGACGCAGAGAGAAAGGAGCGGTTCCACTCAAAATACGTGCCGTGTAAACAGGGCCTTAAATACCAGAGGGCATTTTAAATCCCACAGTTTTAGACCTGTTCAACTTTCGCTACTGAGCCACATTTTATTTACTCAACGGATTTAAAACAAACAGATCTTAAAATCCTGCAGGATGTCTAAAACCACAATTCTTGCTTTGCTTTAGTGCAGAGTGCTTAAGAGTTTTTTTTTTTCAGAGCATTTTTATAGCCACTTAAAAAGAATGCTATTTAATAAATGATGTATCATTCAAAAACTGTTTTTGTTTTATTCCAACCCGTCTTTCCTCCACTTTTGTAAGAAACAACTGAGATGATGTTGCACAAAACAAAGAACATAATCACTACATGTGTTGCTGCAAATCAGTTCTGTCCTACGCCTTATCAAAGGACAAAGGAATAACACATTTTGGGAATACTACATCACATACAAACATATTGTGTTCCCACATGTATGCAGAACAAGATTTTGAGTAAATTGCATTGCCTTAGACTGTAAATGTTTATCAAAAGCTCATGTCCTTTTTCAAATTCAAGCCAGTCAGTGAGTTATCTTGTCAGAAGCTAATTCATTACTTCCTCAGTAGTTGTGGGGATGTGATGGGTGTGTGTCTCGATACACCTTCTGAATGTGTATCAAGAAGAGCAATAAAAAAAGGATGCAGTGAATATCACAACACACTCATTGTATATATTAAGTGTCCTGCTGTAGTAGTCTTCTTTTCATTCAGCTGCACAAAAAAGTGTAACTAAATAAAATAATATATATATTTTTTAATGTTCTAAATATTATTCATTGTTTTTTTTGGGGGGGGGCTGAATTTAAATCTTGGAAAAGACAAGATAAATTAATAAATAAATCAGCATTTTAAATCAATGCATAAGTATTTCCTGGTGTCTTTAATACCAGAGTTTTAAATAATGAAACTCTTATTTTGAAAAATTATGGATTTATTTGAGCCTATTGAGTCTAACTTTATATGTTTTGCACAACTGCACACTATATTCCAAGATCTTGTGGCATATGTTAACATTAATAGTATGTGTGGAGAATAACCCCTGGCTACTATCACACCAAATTATTATTTCTTCTCCTTTTGGCTGCTCCCTTCTTCAGAGGTCACCACAGCTGTGGCACGAAGACCTGACAATTATTTTTACGTTGGATGTCCTTCCTGACACAACCACAGACCACCGAGCTACCACAGCCCTCTGTGTGGAGCAGGGAGCTGCTATCTAGTGTGCTCAGGGGAGGTTAAGGTGGGTGGTGGGGGTTAAGGGCCTTGCTCAAGGGCTCAGAGAGGGACAAATGAGGGTGGAGGCAGGTGTGGGTGCTACCTATCCTACCCACATTTTGATGTAGTTGGTACCGGGAGTTGAACTAGCAATCTTTCAATCACAGGCCCACCTTCTCTAACCTCTGTGCCACCACTCCCTTCACATGCCAAATATGGCACCAAATGTAAACTCATCTGTAAATTTAGCCATTTTTATAACCATTCTTGTCTTTGCTAATTCCAATTAGCTCTGGCGGACATGTTACATTGGGTTGACTCAAAAACTGAATCTGTTGTAGAGATATCTAAAAAAAAAAAAGCTAAGTCTGGTCCTCTGGACATGTCCAGAGGACCAGACTTAGCTTTTTTAGATTTTTCTACCTGGATTATTGAGCATACATAAGCGGATTTGGATGTTGTCAGTCCATACAATGGGCGTTATCAACTGTTATCATCCCCATTTGTAGCGGCGAATAGGTTACAATCTACTAGCATGTTTAATGCTGTGATCACACCGAACAGCTTTTCAGCAGCAGGAGCGTCCAGTTTACATGCAAAGTCAATGGGGGACGCGTTTCCAGCCACGTCTTGGCGTCGGGCGTCACGTCGCGTGCGTGTTGAGCGTGCTGGAAAGCGTTTTCCGTGCACGTGAACCGGCTTCAGCCTCCAAACCGCGCATTCAGCATGCTGAAGATTTCGCGGTTCAAACTTTCAAACGCCGCTCAACTCTACCTGATTGGTTGGTGTGTCAACCAATCAGGGAGAGTCGGGGGAGAAGAGAGGGGGTCAGGGGGAGAGTCCCTATGTGACGCGGAAACCAGTGACGCGGAAACGATTGCGCATGTGACGTATTGTTTGTGGGACACAGAAAAAACCCGCGGAGTCATGGACTATGGAAGAGAAACTCATTGTAGCTGTGTGTTCGCGACAATTCCTTCACGACCAGTCAAGTCTGCTCTACTGAGACAGAAATAAAAAGCTCCTCGCGGAGTGCAGTGACGACTCGGTACACCGGTAAGCTCCTCCCACACACCCCGCAGCAGTTTCGCAGCAGTTTCGCATTCTGGCTTTTTGGTCTGGACACAAAGTGCGTCCACTTGCGTGCGTGACGAGCTTTTTGGAGGTTGAAAAGCTGTTCGGTGTGACCACACCTTAACACAGCGTTTCTCAAATAGTGGGGCGCGCCCCCCTGGGGGGGCGCAGTGCGATGCCAGGGGGGGCCCGGGCTCTTGTGACCCAGTTTTGAATTTTCTTATTGCGCCGCGGAACTAAAATTCCTAGGCGTGTTTCAGCACGGCGCTATTATCTGTAGCACGCGTAGCATTAGCTTCTCGCTGCGTTGTCTTGTTTGGGAAAGTTATGGCTTCCTTGTTTAAAAAGACGAGCGCAAGTCCAAAGCTGTTGTTTCACGCAGACTGGTGCAGACATGCAGAGGCGCGGAGCGCTCCGCCACGAGAGAACAAACGAGATCTGCAGCTGCAACACGTTCTTTTTTTTCAACACGTCTTGTTAACGGACTTGAAACAACTTCATCCCAACGTGAACGTCTCTTCTAAAAGCAAGAAAAGCAGCTTGTTGCAAAGACCGCTAACAGCAGCATTTAAACTTCCATCAGGTAAATCAGAACGGTCCAGATCACAGTCGCAGCTGTAGAAGTTTTAAAGCTCTGGGTTGATGTGCAGGCTTTAAAGTTCGTGAGCTCCGCCACAACATCCACCATGTCAACACTTCAGACTGTTTTGAAGCTCCGCTCCAGAACTGAAAGTAACAAAGTTCATCACTTTATGAAAAAAATAAAACTGATGTCAACAAGCCCTTGAGCTCTGATGATGATGATGACCGAGCGATTTAACCGCCTCATAACGTTCAAGAAGAGGTATTGTTGTCTTATTAATATCATCTATATAATTTTTTAATTTAAAGTTATAATCTTATTAACTCTTTCTTTTTTACCTCTTTGTGTTCTTCAGGGAAATCCACCACATCACCTCCAGTAGAAGTGTGTGACTGAACTCTGAACTTTTCCAGAGACTCCCTGATGCATGCTCAATAATCCAGGTAGAAAAATCTAAAAAAGCTAAGTCTGGTCCTCTTCCAGGCACCTGTCCCACCTGGGGGAGCAGGTCCAAGAAGAAGTTGTGAGTAATGAGGACAAATTGCACTACTTTTACACTACTTTTTATATCTACACTACTGCTGATATATACTGTATATTCTTTTTACTAGCCTTATTGCATATGCCACTTTACCTCTGCACACCTGCTTCTGCAGGACTTGGTGGCTGCAGAAGAGGTCATGCAATCATGTGGATCATCTGTTCTGGAATAGGCACATCTAAAACATTCAGAGCAGGGAGGCCTGAGGACTTGAATTGAGAATCACAATTTTATATACAAATTATACTACAGTGGACGTATAATAAACCTTTTTCTTTTTAACCCTCTTTTGGTATGTGCGAGGTTATTACAGCCACCGTATTTATAGTCGCAGCGGAGAGTAGGGGGGCGCGGACCGGATTCTTCTTCCTGTGGGTGGGCTTAACAGAAAATAATTGAGAAGCACTGCCTTAACAGAACGTTATCAGCGTTGTTATCGCTGTGAGTAGGCAGCATGTTTCCGTAAACCCAGAAGTGTAGCGTTTTTGTTTTTTTCAGCTTATGTAACCGTTTTCCTAGCCTGGTTAAAACCAGACCCTTGTCCTTCACTTCGCTTCGTACTAGGGTCTGGAGTTTCTCCATTGAGAAACGATTCTTGCTGGAGGCGTGGCCTCTGCCTGAGGAACAAAACCATTGGATCTTGGAAAAATTTTGAACAGGGAAAGCATTCTGCTCCCTCCCCCTCTGTGCTCTGCCGAACTTCACATCAGCTCCGCCTCCTGCTGCATTTTCTCTCGCTGCCTGCATATTCTGTGTTTATATGTTAATAAAACGTTTGAAAAATATAAAATAAAACCATGTAGCGCTGGTCCAGAAGACCAGAAAATATGCAGGGACTCGGGCAACAATGTAAAACCTGAGTTTTTTTCTCTCGTGACAACCTGAGGCACTTCCTTATTCTTTGCACTCAGCAGAGAAAGAGGAGGAGGAGGGAGGAGGGAGCGATCACTTGACTTTTGGCCAAAAAAACAAAAGAAAACTCCAGATAAGGGATTAAGAAGGGGAAATTAATACATTTGTGTCACATATAAAACAGTCCTGCATCGCTTTGCATCGCTTTGAATGAGAACATGCGGCTGCTCCAGGGTTTCTGCAGGTTTGAACAACTCAAATTTAAGACCTTTTTAAGACCTTTTTAAGACCAGTATGAATCAAATTTAAGACCTATTCACAACATATGTACACGACAGAAATGTGCAGAAGAAATGCATAATTACTTAATTACTTGAGAAGTAACTTTATTGAAAAAACGAAACGAACACATTTTACATGCAGTGTTATGGATAATATATGTATGTATATGATATATGTATGATATATGTATGCTTGTATGTGGACTACATATATCTGAGCTCCTCTCCCTTAGCAAGAATCTCCTCCTCAATGTTCTTCAGCTCAGCTGCTTTATCCTTGCTAGCTCTCCTCAGAACGTTTGACTTCGTTATCAACTGAGCCATCTGAGTGCCAGCCTTACCTTCAGCCTGCTCTGCAAATTTGTCTGCATCTTTGGAAAGAGTTTCAGCAACTGTTTGTACTGTGGTCCTCCTTTTTTTGAGTTCCTCCAGGTAATCCTCTGCTGCCTTTCTCTTTTGGTCCACACACTCCTGAGGAAAGACAAAAACAAATATGAGACTTCAGACATTGTATTCTGTCTTATTTTGACTGAGACACAGGCCTAAATTATATTCATTCATTCAACCAAAAAAATATCCAATTATTATTATGATAAAAACAACGAGTCATAAATAAAATTAAAAGAAGCAGAAAGAAAATATGTAATTATATCTGCTCCCTTTTTCCTCAAAAAGTTAAATTCAAACAAAATCAATACAGAGTCCTCAAACAACAACTTATGTCAACAAACACATATATAAGTTAGTACTAATACTGTATACTTATAAAACACATTTACAGAAATATATAGCCTAAACAGGTTTATCAAATTTGCATCTGAAAACTAAAGCTGTCATATAAACATGTTTGTTAAAAACAAAACATTTACCGTTAGGCTACTTACTTTTACATGCTTCATTAAGTTATTAGCTGTTGAATGCCCCATGGGATCCCAGGTATCTGGACTGTACCTGTCCCTCCTCCCAAAAACGAAGGTGTAGGTCCAGCTGCTTGGTTTTGGTGGTTCAATTCAGGCTTTCATTGGACATGAGCACAAACGGTCCAGTCACTTTGGAAATTAGTTCTCTTTTTATAAAGTCTGCTAGTCCAAAGCGGGTTATGTATGCAGTTTTATCTTTTCCACACTTAAATGATTTGGCGATGTCCGAGTCTGGAAACATTGTTTGAAACAAGTCTCCAATGTCTTCATTTGCGTTGTATGAGTTATGTTTACTTATCACGTGGAGAACCCAGAGAACCTCCGCTCGTAATGTAGCCTCTGACCCGAAGGCAACACGAAGGTCGCTCCTGTTAGCGACGCTAACAGGAGCTGCGGAGCAGTTGTCTCTCCGAGGCAGAGTAGATGAACCAACGCTGGAGCAGCAGAACTGGCTAATAGCGTCGTCTGTCGCAGGCCTTTCACAGCGCTAACGTGCTAACATGCTAACGTTCCGAGTTTAATATTTCTTTTACATACGCAGCAGTAGGCCTCGAAGTCGCCGTTTGGTGAAGGCTTTAACCAAACCTTAAAGTCGTCCCTCTCAAGCCAAGTGATGTTGAATTTGCATTTCCCCATGTTAGCAACAGCACGCTGTCTTCTTCTTCTGCTGTTATTCTTTTTCTTCGTTTTATTCTTGCCCGCCGACGATCACGTGACATGGACTCTCACGAAAACTGATTGGCTGCAATGCGTCACATGTTTGTCAGTAGCAAGCTTTTCTTTTTTCTTTTTTTGGAGCGCTTGAGGCAGGATTACGGGGCGCTTGAAATTAAGACCTCCTCGAAACAAATTTAAGACTTCAACGCAATAATTCGGTAAATTTAAGACCTTTTTAAGGCCTAAAATCTAGATTTTAAAATTTTTGACTTTTTTGGACTTTTTAAGACCCCACGGAAACCCTGTGCTCGCTGGCTGCGCGCTAGGACAGGTGGGGGCGTGGGTTAGGGGCCAAAAACTCCGCCTTCTGTTCTCTGATTGGTCCGGTCAAAAATCAGCCGGAGAAATCGTTGTCTATGGGAGAAGTCCCAGACTGAGCAGTGAAGGGAAATGAGAATTGAGCGGAGCTGTGCAGGGAGGCGAGGGCCAGGCTACCGTTTTCCTAAACCTAACCTTAAACCTGACCCAGAGGACCAACCAACCCTAAACCTAACCCCCTCATCCTTGTGCCTAAACCTAACCAAGACCCTAAACCTAACGCCAGAGGCTTTACTCGAAACTTTGACATGTAGCTAAAGCCGGAGCCTGCTGTCATTGCTTGTAACAGTGACAGCGTACCTTTAAACCTACTAGTAGGTACAGTAGGGGCATTCTGACCGCTACGTATGGGGATGATAATAATTGATAAAGGCCATTTTATGGTTGATAACATCCGAAGCGGGTCCATACATCAGGGTGTTGTAGAGATTCATTCTGCAATTTGTATTTATTTATTTTTTGTGAGAGTTACAATTAAATATGTCTTCTCATTCATGGGTTGTTAACTAAAGCACAAAGGAATTCACACAACCACAGACACAGGCAAATTTATTATTATTTTCCATCCATCCATCCATTTTCTTCCGCTTATCCGGGGTCGGGTCGCGGGGGTAGCAGCCTAAGTAGGGAGGCCCAGACTTCCCTCTCCCCAGCCACTTGGAGCAGCTCCTCTGGGGGAATCCCAAGGCGTTCCCAGGCCAGCCGAGAAACATAGTCCCTCCAGCGTATCCTGGGTCTTCCTCTGGGTCTCCTATTATTTTTATTTATTTATTTTTTTGGGGCTGTGGCAAGCGCTAAATATAAAGATGTCTATCTTAATTACTCTAATGTGGTCAGATCCTTATCTAAATTACAGATATGGACTAACACAAACTGGCTGAACTGATAATCAAAACAAAATAGCCTTTAATGCCTCCTGAGACTTTGTTGGGGGGGAAAAGCTGAATTTCCAAGTTAAACTCTTATTTTTGTCTCATCCTCACTTTTACAGCTCACTGCCTCTATTGCACTGTGTTAGCAGATTCATTAAAGATTTTTAGAAGGGTAGCAGAACGAGCGAGAGAGAAAAGTTTAGAAATGACGGCACATCAGCCTTACCATTTACGCTCGGAGCGTTCACAAACAAAGCAGTTAGTGACTGTAATAGAGTCTGTAAATGGCAGATCAATAGTGTTGTTGCTCCAGTGGAAGGTCACGCCTGGTCAAACAGAGAGCTGCAGGAGAGGAGTTGAGTCAGTGCATCAGGGAATGGACCAGCACAGAAACAGACGTGCTTTTATACACCGCCTTAAATTAATGTGTGCTTCTTTCTGATGAAAATAAATGTTTTAACCCTGTCTAGTGTGTTTATGGATTCAAGATTTGTGCTAATGAGTTTTCAACACACACACACATTAATAACTACAGTAAAATATTTTAAATACCTAAAAGTTGTTTGTTTTGAGCTTTCAATTGGGAAGTCTTAATACCACTAACAGAGTAAAGGGTTTAATTTGGTAATGTAGATAATTTGGTTATTCTCGGCTCTGAGACATCTGCGCAGGAAAGTGATTCCTCTCGCTATTATGCTAATACAACTCCCCTGAAGTTGGATTATGACATACAAGTCCTCACAAGGAATGAAAATAAATGAACTAATTTCTGGTAATATATTTGTGAAGGTATCATGGTCCACGAAGGGCCTGGATCCAGATGCAGGCAGACACGAGAAGCTTGAGTCAAATAAAGCGTATTATATAAATGAAAACAAAAAACTGAAAGTTATGCACCATAACTCATGTTCCCTGAAAGAAGGGAACGAGGTGCAACACGATTGCTATGGGAACTAGCGCCCCCGCGCAGTTACCTGAAGGAATATACTCATGCCTTTACGGCTGGGGCGTCAGCGTCGCGCCAGAGGCCCCGCCCTCTGGACATATAAGCGGCTGACGCCCGTCCATCTTTCTCAAAAATGCACTTCACCGAGCTTTCAGCATTGAAAAGGGCCAAATGTGTTGCACCTCGTTCCCTTCCTTCAGGGAACATGAGTTATGGTGCATAACTTTCAGTTCCCTTTCAGTCGTTCTCTCGGTGCAACACGATTGCTATGGGAACGTAATCCATTCACGCCCTTGAAATGCACAGCAAAATGCATGTGAGAGCATCTGCCTTAATACGGCAGGCATTTCCCAGCCGCTCTCCACAAGGTATGTAGAGAGCACATCCTGAGAAGAAAAATGCCACATGTAGAAACATTGTTCTGATGTTACCACTGGACACATAGATGAAAAACACCAGTCAGAGACAGCATAAGCGTCTTCTGCTAGTGTGATTACTCCACATCCCCTTTTTCCATTGAAATCTTGAGAAGCAGGAGGAAAAGAGCAAGGGACCCATTACGCCACTGGCAACCAGATGGCAATGTGGAGGTAAAAAACCCAGTTCAAACACAGGGTAACCTTCCAAGTCCCCAGGGGAAAAAAATTATGTATAAGGGGCATGCACGAGTCCCTCATCTGCTTCATGAGCAGACAACTACTAGGACTGTCCAAGAGGCCCATCTTGATGTTGGAGAACTGTCAGAGGAGAGGGGAACCCTTCCACTGAAGCAACTCCCAAGTAAACATAAACACCAAGGGTGTCCCTTGTGTATGTTGTTGTTGTTGCTAAGAAGGCAACTGCCATGGTATCCCTGAACTTTGAGAAGTAGAGGTCACATTGTGAACTGGCTCCGCATGGGAACAAGTCCACCGAGGTTCTTTTAACCCGTGACCAGACCTGATCCACAAGTCGTGGGTTCAGTCTTCATTCTGATTCCAAAAGAGGCCCTCTTGAGAGGGCATTCGCTCCGTAACTCAGTTCACTCGGAACATGAGTCGTCCTGAGCGACAATAATCCTGGAACGCACCATGTAAGCATCCTCTGAGTCAGGCTCAGGAGGGCTTGGTATCTCGCCCCCCCTTCCCAGTCCATGAATGACACTGTGGTTTTGTTATCTGATTACACCAGGACATGCTGTCCCGCAATCAGACCTTTACCAAAGAAGTATCTTGCTAACAGGAATATGACCAACAACTCCAGGAAGTTGATGTACAATCTACTTCCTGATCATTCCAGAGGCCTCGGGCATTCTGATTTCTGCAGACTGCCTCCTCATCCTGTTTCCAGGGTGTCCGTCGTGATAATCACACGGGATGACACCTTACCTTACGGGACCCCTTCCGTGACCAGGGACAGGTCCCCCCAGGTTCCGAGGCCCTCAGGCACTTTGAGATGATTTTTTTCTGCTCACCCAGACGGGGGCAGGTTATATTTGTTGGTTTAGCCATGCATGCCGGACCCGCATCCTCACCAATGCATGTGGCACACAGGGTATGGTTTCCACCAAGAGGCCTAAAGAGGTGTTGGCATGCTTACAGGGGAATCGGATGATTCAGTTTAAACTTTTTCCAGGCAATGGCAAATCGAGGAAGCACGTTCCTCCGAGAGCCGTGCCCTGTACCGGATGGTGTAGACCTGCACTCCCAGAAATACGGTAATCCGTGACGGGGTCGGGTCACTCCTTTTGTGGGTTTATGAAAAAATCCGAGAGGTTCCAGGTGAGAGATCACCCAGGAGTGTGACTGGGCCTGCTCCTGACCAAAGACCAGGAGGTCATCCAGGTAGTTCATAATCCTGACTCCTTGATTCCTAAGAGGGTCAGGGCTGCATCCAGACATTTAGTGAATGCATGAGGCGCAGTCTTCAAACCGAAGGGTAAGACTTTGTATTTATAAGCTTTCCCTTTGAAGGCAAAACCGGAAGAATTTCCTGTGCCTTCCAGACGCCCACATGGAAGCAGGCGTCTCACAAATCCACTGTACATGCGTAGTATCCAGGTCCCACGGCCGCAATGTTCATCATTTTGTAAAAATTCACGTTTTCCTGCCCAGAGTCCTGAGATCCAGGGCCGGTCTCAGGTATTCATCTCTTTTTGGGCACCAGGAAGAACTTGAGCCCGCAACGCATCCCCTGGGAGGGATGTCTAGTGGCTACTTGCTTCATTTGAGTGCAGAAGGGGTGACATTCGACCCCTCCCACGTACTCTGGAGCAGGCTGGTCTGCCCAGCAGAGGACATCACGAGATCTGACTGTCTCAGGCAAAACTCGTATGTCCCACTGCGGTTCGTAGTTTGGCCTAGTAGGTCGTGTTCCACAGAG
Organism: Garcialebias charrua; assembly: GCA_038048925.1. NCBI lineage: Eukaryota > Metazoa > Chordata > Actinopteri > Cyprinodontiformes > Rivulidae > Garcialebias > Garcialebias charrua. The sequence goes on along the minus strand of JBBPBX010000967.1, from coordinate 2,379 downwards.
TGGTGAGTTAAGAGCCAGGGCAGTCTGTGCTCTGGAACTTTCATTCTTGTACTGTATGCATGAAACAGCTTGTTTGTTTTTCATTACACATACAGTAGACGAGTTATTGTTTAGTGCGCACACACATATACTCAGCTCCTTGTAGTATTTTACAAGTGAAGTCTGGGCTCAAAAGGTCAGGTTCCTGAGCTGCGTGAGCGGGCAAACCTGAGGCCCTGTTCCCATTTTGGGACCAGGACACATTCAGTAGTCTGAGATTTTATTGTTTAGGGCGCACACACGCGCCACCAGCTCCTTGTAGAATTTAACAAGTGAAGTCTGGGCTCAAAAGGCCAGGTTCCCATGCTATGTGAGCGGGCAAACCTGGGGCCCTGTCCCCATTTTGGGACCAGGACACATTCAGTAGTCTTGAGATTTTATTGTTGTGTGTGGATGGCAATTTTTCCTTATTACACAAGGGTCTGAGTGTTCTTGTGTGTTTAGACGTTCCGAACCAGCTAGTCTGTGTTCCTTAAAAACACAGAAACTGGTGGTAAAAACTAGGCATTTACTCTCCTTCTGTGAGTGAGAGCGCCTGTAATGGTGCAGGGGCATCTTCTTTCTTCTTCTTTTGCTGGTGGCCCCTTGCAGCTCCTGTAGCTTTTCTGCCTGGTGGGCCTGCGATACCGAGACCACTTGTCCTTGTCCATCCCGCCAGGGCCCCTTGGGCCCTGAGATGGTTTAACGACAGAGAGTCATCCATAGCCTCATGGGTGGATAAGCTCTCAATGTCATCGATGTTGCAAGGAAAAAACTACCAGGTAGCACAGCTGAACAGGTAGCTGAAAATCCTCCTCCTGGACTGTGCTGGACAGAGAGTCTCCTTGTTAGCCGGGGCTAAACATGGAGTTACTTGTGAGCCCGCTAGCGGTGCTAAGACGGGTCCTCGAGCAGCGTAGCATCGGTAAAAAACACTTCATCATGCGATGAATTCTACCGTTGATTCGTAGGATAGCGGAAAAGGCAAAATATAAGAAGGTTAGCTAGCAAGCTAGTCCAAGCATTTTCACATACCTCATGATTGAGTCCTTCGTTGTCCGCTCGTAGCCACGCTAATCATGTTAGCATTGCTGTCTTCCGCCACGTGTTGTCGTGGGTGCCCTTGGTTAGCCATGCTAACCGTGGGAGCTAGCCAGATAACTTCGGAGTTATTCCATTTCCACTCTCCTTTCTACGGGGTCATCCGTGAGAAAAGCTTTGAGTGTCCTTGCGTGTAGCATCCCAGAGCAGAGCGGACAGGCCTCGTGGGTGTCCGATGCTGAAAAGGGAGGTATCCAGATCCGCTGAAGCGGGTCCGGGAGCCGGAGCTCACGGCCTGCCAGAGTTCCTCGTCCGAGGACGTCCTCTCGCCGAGCTGCTCGGGGCTGCTGGCTTGTTAGCTTCGTCAGCTTAGCAGGTAGCATTCTTCGCAGTTAGCGTTCGCTAACCGAGTAGTAGAAAAGCAGAAGAGAAAAAGGCACGGGAGCTGGGGCTCGCTGGCCTGCTGGTCTTCTTTTGACTTTTGGGTTGTCGCATTACCTTCTTGGGAGCCGTGGCTGAGAAGAGTTAAGCTCGTTAGCAGTGCTAACGTCATCCGACGTCCCTCGTGTCGCTTTTGCCGGCTAGCCTGCTAGTTGTTAGCAGGGTAGCGGTGTCACGCAGTCAGCGCCCTCGAGCGAAGCGATCTGTGGAGAGAGGAGAAGAAAACTTCGGGGTGAAGAAAAATGTGCCGGGCCAGCTTTCGCCAGCCCAGCAGTCCGCAGTAGAAGATTCTCTGTATGCTCTGTGTAAGGAGCGAGCTCACCTCTGGTCGAGCGATGGAGGTACAGAGAAGATCCGAGAAGAGTATTTCAGGTATTTGCGAGGTGAAGTGCTAAAAGAGAAAGATGGACGGGCGTCAGCCGCTTATATGTCCAGAGGGCGGGGCCTCTGGCGCGACGCTGACGCCCCAGCTGTAAAGGCGTGAGTATATTCCTTCAGGTAACCGCGCGGGGGCGCTAGTTCCCATAGCAATCGTGTTGCACCGAGAGAACGACTGAAAGGGAACTGACGTGGCAGCAACAGTTCACAAAACACAGGGATGTGCTAGGAGGACGGAGACATCTGGCAGGTAGCCAAGACAATGGACCACTGCAGGAGTGGTGATAAGAAATGGTTTAAACAGGTCAGGAGGTGAGCAGAAATTGGCACCACCCTGATGATTACTAATAGGAAACTGGTGTAAGTGGGAACTACTGAAGAACTGAGAGGCTGACGGAGGGTAAAAATGAGAAATGGCAAAGAAATTAGTCGAAACACAAGGGACAGAAAAATAAAACCAAAACAATAAGGAGAAATAAAACTAAGACTGAACTAGACTAA
>JBBPBX010000966.1:59482-113027 GCA_038048925.1 Garcialebias charrua | reverse complement strand
ATGTATATATATATATTTGTAGGTATAGGTATATATATTTATAGTACAGGTAATCTACTGCAAAGTCATGAATGTTATGCATCTTTTATGCATATGTATTTTTGTTGCTATGTTCTGTCATGTACTTTGCAGGATTGCAGAAGGCGGTTGGGTGTGTTTGCCTTATGCTCTTTTTGTGGATATTTGTTTTGTAGTCTTACTTTCTGTCTTTCCTTTCTTTCTATCAAAAAAAAATAATAATGGTGTGAAGAGGATGGCTGTAAGGTGAGAAGGGAGGCCATCTATAAAAGGGAAGGAAAAATAAATAAATAAATTTGACAGCCGAGGAATAAATGCACAACTGCCATCAAAGCCGCAAAACGTAACTATTTCTTATCTCAGACTTCCAAAAATCTAAATGATCCTAAAAGATTCTAGAAAACCATCAAATCTTTCTCAGGTATCCCCCTATCATCTGACCGCCCATCACAACTTCTCGTTAACTCTGTTCCTGTGTCAAATAAGCACGAGATCCTGAACTGTTTCAACAAAAATGTTGTTGCTTCTAGTTCATTATTTGACACAGTTACTAATGGAAAATAAGCCACTTCTAATACAAAACTTCTATATATATATAATGGTACTTCTTCCTGTTATTTAACAGTCAACAATGGTGTACCACAAGGCTCAGTCTTAGGACCCACCCTCTTTACAATCTATATAGGTAATGTAGGTCAGAGCATCCCTGATGCATCCTTACATTTCTATGCTGATGACACAGTTGTTTACTATCGAGCTAAAAGAGTTGCTAAGGCTTTCCAGCTTTTGCAATCTGCTTTTGACACCATCCAGTCAGATTTGTTCCATCTCAAACTTGTCTTAAATGCTGATAAAACCAAAGGGATGCTTTTTTCAAACAGGAAGTTGGTCCCAGCAGTTCTTCCTCTGATTTTGTCCTCAAATGGTGTCCCTATTTTATTTGTTGATTCCTATAAACATTTGAGTATCCTGGTCGATTTGCATCTCTCTTTTAAGCTCCACGTGGAAAACCTAGTAAAGAAACGGAAAGTTAAACTGGGTTTCTTTTTCAGAAACAGATCCTTTCTAACTCTGAATGCTAGGAAACGCCTTGTAGCTGTAACTTTCCTTCCCTCCATTGATTACGGTGACATTATCTACATGAATGCTCCTACAAGCACTCTGCAGATGTTGGATGCTGTCTATACTTTTTTTATACTACTATGCAAAAACTCAGGACAGTATTACACTTTTATTATTTCATTTTATGCTTATGTTCATTAAATGTTTAGTGTTTTAGTGTTGGTGTAAATTTTCATACTTTTATACTACTATGCAAAAACTCAGGACAGTGTTACACTTTTACTATTTTATGCTTATGTTTATTAAATGTTTCAGTGTTTTAGTGTTTAAATGGTTACTGTTGCACCGAGGGACTGAGAAAAACGCAATTTCAATCCTGTGTATGTCCTGTACATATTGCAGTTCTGACAATAAAGTTGACTTTGACTAAGATTCATAACTGGTTGTGATTATCGTACCCACCACTGCTCCCTGTATTCACTGGTTAACTGGACATCATTAACTTCACACAGACTCTTCCACTGGTACATTTTCATCTTTAAATCACTTCTTTGTCTGCTGCCTTCCTTTTTCATTTTTTATTTTAAATACATTAACAGTATCCAAAATGACAGAATTCATAAAACAAAGATTTCAGGAAAGTACCGGTATGTGTTTGTCAAAATGGTAAGGCTATGTCATTTTTTAAAATACTTTATTTTTATAGTTTTTATACAAAATTGAACCATAACAACAACAAAAGGAAAATAAAATAAAAGGTCACCAAGGGAGGGAAATATCATTGCCGCTTAAGAAAATAAAAGTAATATAGTACTGACAGATGACTGTCAAAACAGGTCACAGATTATTTAAGGATCCATGAAGAGTAGGGTTGGGCATCGTTTGAATTTGAGCGATTCCGGTAACGATTCTTCGTTTCGATTCTTTTCGATTCTCGATTCCGATTCTTTTTGTAGGCGGGGTTAAAAAAGACATGTCAATTCAATTCAGTTCAGTTTATTTATACTGTATAGCTCCAAGTCACAACAGAAGTTGTCTCAAGGCACTGAACAAAAAACAACCAAATATCCATCCATCCATCCATCCATTTTCTTCCGCTTATCCGGGGTCGGGTCGCGGGGGTAGCAGCCTAAGTAGGGAGGCCCAGACTTCCCTCTCCCCAGCCACTTGGAGCAGCTCCTCTGGGGGAATCCCAAGGCGTTCCCAGGCCAGCCGAGAAACATAGTCCCTCCAGCGTATCCTGGGTCTTCCTCTGGGTCTCCTCCCGGTGGGACATGCCCGGAACACCTCACCAGGGAGGCGTCCAGGAGGCATCCTAACCAGATGCCCGAGCCACCTCAACTGGCTCCTCTCGATGTGGAGAAGCAGCGGCTCTACTCCGAGTCCCTCCCGGATGACTGAGCTTCTCACCCTATCTCTAAGGGAGAGTCCAGCCACCCTGCGGAGAAAACTCATTTCAGCCGCTTGTATCCGAGATCTTGTTCTTTCGGTCATAACCCAAAGCTCATGACCATAGATGAGGGTGGGAACGTAGATCGATCGGTAAATTGAGAGCTTTGCCTTTTGACTCAGCTCTCTCTTCACCACGACAGACCGGTACAGCGCCCGCTTCACTGCGGACGCTGCACCTATCCGCCTATCGATCTCACGCTCCAGTTTTCCCTCATTCGTGAACAAGATCCCGAGATACTTAAACTCCTCCACTTGGGGCAGGACCTCCTCCCCCTTGGGGCAGGACAACCAAATATAAAAATAATAAGTTAACAGAAACTTTAATATAAAAATAATGGTAACACTATTTATCTGAGGAGACTACTTTGAGTTTAACTCCATGTTATAAAAAAGCTACAGTAGTTAGCCAGAGTTATTTCAGGATGAAATAATTTGAACTTCTGTTTGAATTTAATGCTATGAACTTTTTCCTTTTTGTTACATTTACTATGAATTTCTCACAGGGCAGATTAGAGCCAACATGGAGGACTCACCAACATATATTATTATTATTATTATACATATAATATTGTCCAGTGTCTGATGCTGCAGTCATGTTACTGAGCTCCCACTGATGGGCTAACCTGGTTCCACCACCAGCAGCAGGATCCTCAGACAGAACAGCTGGTGGGATGTCCTGGTATCTGCAGCCCTCTCTCCATTTGTTTCTTCATGGACATACATGGAGTTGTGAAATTATGTTGTGCCTCTTCCTCAGCAAAACGCTCCTCCAGTGGAGACTTTCTGGACAGACTGCAGGAAGTTCCTAAACAAACAACAGGTTTATCAGTATTATCAGTAAAAAGAGATTATTAAATCATTTTTAAGACTGAGAATGTGTACAATTATTAGCTCTGTTGTTATTGCCTAACTAACCTATTCAATAATTCTTCAAACTGTGACATTCACTCATAATGGAATGAAAGAGAACATAAACAGAAATTATATAATACTGAAAACTAGAGACATTAAAACATTTTAAAAGACACAGAGAACTTTAAATGGATTAAGAATGTTAATAAGTGTTGGATTTGAGTGCAATGTAAGTGCAATCCATGGTTGAATTCACATCTGAAAAGGGATGCAACCTTTTCACAACATATGCTGTAACAGTTCTGTGGCACTCTTCATTCAGTTACACTGACGTTTTTACCTTGGACAGTCACTGGTGAACACTGTGAAGCCATTTCAGGTCGTTTGTCTAAGAAAAAAAATACAAGCTAACGTTAGCATCGTGTTTGTATTTGAGCTGACTTACCGCTTTAAGCAGAGTATAACTTGTTAGCTGCCTTAATGTTGGTATGAGATGTAGTTTATAGTTTATTTATTTACCTGATGGAGCCGAAGAGGTAGCGATTAGCGAAAAGTTCGGCGGAGCGTTTTGCAGACGGACCACTCTGTACTTCCGGTCGGATACGAAGCGAAAATAATCCGGTGGAGCGCGTCAAAGACGGGACACTATTTTACTTCTCCACCCTCCTTTGCATGATAGAAAATTATTGCAAGTGCTGCACTGACCTGACTGGTCATTTTATTAATTAGTAAGCTTTCGATCTCGGATGCACACTTCCGGTGGATTCTTCTTCGTTGGGTTTCGACGGCGGCTACTTCCGGTCGGCTAACTAGCATCGAACATAGGAATCGCAAATTAATATTTTGAACGATTCCGGGAAAACCGGACAGTTAGTCCCGGTTCCGAACGATTCTCGATGCCCAACCCTAATGAAGAGTCATAGTCCAGCAGGTGGGAGTATCATTCCATGTCTGTCATGTCCTGCTAAGCCTTTCAACACCCAAGTCCTACCACTACATCTAGTGGTGAAGTGGTGGTACTCAACTTGAACTTGAGTCCTTGTATGTTAACAATTTCAACCATTTTTTTTTAAAATTTGTTTTCCTGTAGTCTTATATAGAAAGTAAGCATTTCCATTTCACATAGTTCATCTACTGTGGCTGACCACTCTCTCATTGTCGGTGGGCTTTCATTAAGCCACTTTCTTGATATTGTTTTCTTTCCTGCTATCAGTAATAATTTCAACAGGTACTTATCCCCGGTGTTGAGTTGAGTTGGTAAATTATTTTGAAATTGTGTTCAATCTCAAAACCAAGGATTACTTTTATCTCTTTAATAACCAATGACCAGTAAGAATAAATCAGTGGACAGTCCCAGAAAATATGAAAGTGGTCAACCATCACATAATTACATCGCCTCCAACAGGAACCTGATTCCGGACTGCCCGTCTGAGAGAATGTTCATTTGGGGGTTATAAAAAACCTAACAATATTTTTCCAAGAAAATTCCCTCCAAAATCCCGAATTAGTGGTGGAGGCATTAATCTGGCATATGTTTAGCCACTTGTCGTCTGCCAATAATATTTTTGCCTCCTTTTCCGATAATTTTTTTATGTATATTGTTGATTATTTTTTATTGGCTTCTAGGCACACATATAATCTTGACAACCTCTTCTTATGAGATTTACCTTTGTACGCATCAATGAAAATGTTAATCAAATCTTTATCAGAATTCTCCAGTATTTTAATATTATTTTCAAAGTGATGCCTAAGTTGCAAGTATCTAAAAAAAATCTTGTTTGTCAATGTCAAAATTTTCTTGCAGTTGTTGGAAACTATCCAGAACAGTTCCAGAAGAAATCACGCAATATGATGTAATCCCTTTTCTAGTTAATTGTTTGAATTTTGAACCAAGTTGTGCTGGTACGAAGCCCCTATCATGCTCCATCCATCTTAATAACCTAATTTTTCTCTCTAAAAGTAGATTGCGGAACTCTTTCTAGTCTTTAAGCTAAATACTGTATTGAGGGGGACTTCTGTAAAGATGCTCAACTCATCTGAATACAGTATATGGTCTTAAGGTGTTTATCCCCCAGCAGAGCTTGCAGGGGGATGGCAGCACGGTGGCACAACTGGTAGAGCTACTGCCTCTCAGCGAGCAGGTCCCCGGTTCAAATCCCGGTCCGGGGGCCTTTCTGGGTGGAGTTTGCATGTTCTCTCCGTGCATGCGTGGGTTTTCTTCGGGTGCTTCGGTTTCCTCCCACAGTCCAAAAACATGCATGCACTCTAAATTGACCCTGGGTGTGAATGAAACAGGTCCCTCTTGTAAATGAGTCCCCGTGGCTCAACGAGGCTAGCCTGTATAAATAAAGGTTGAATATGAATATTTGACTTAACTCTAGTTCTTTCCATTTTGATTCAAACCCCTCTTCACACCTGTAAACCATAAATTGCAGTTGTGCTACTCTATAATAGTTTTCCAGGCATGGGAGTGACATCCCTCCTTTATCTCTAGGTAACTGTAACGTTTTATAACGTACTCTTGGTTTCTTATTCCGCCATATAAATCTGGAAATGATGCTGTTCCATTCGTTAAACTGCTTAGTTATTGTATGTCTTCGTTATTGTATGTCTTTGAGTGAGTGAGGGTGTGGATGAGGGTGGGTCTGTGTGATTGTGTCTGTGTATGAATGTCTATTTGTCAGGCCGGGACTTAGAGTGCCCCCTCTTTGATACATCTGAGGCTACTTGGTGTCGCGCTCCTACCACGTGGCCCCATGGTGGGGTGTGCCTTTGCCTGCAATTTCTATTGATAGAGATTGAAACAGGAACAACAGTTGAGGTAAAATAATAATTTTTATCATTTCTATTTGTTTATACAAATCGAGCATCATGGGAGCCCATCTGTCCAGGTTGCTTTTTATTTTATTAGTCATTGTACCATAGTTAGCTTTGTATATTTTATTTAAGTTTCTGGTAATGTTGATACCTAAATATTTCAAGGTTTTTGTTTTCCAGTTAAATTTGAACAAATTACCAATATCCTCTCTGGGTGAGTAGTGGAAGCATAATGTCTGAGTTTTCCCAATATTTAATTTATAACCTGCATAAAGTCCGAATTGATGGAGACAAGACATGAGGTTGGGAATACTGACATCTGGGTCCGATAGTGTCACCTGATCATCATCAGCATATAAACATATTTTGTATTCTTTCCCCTTAAATATAATTCCCTTAATTTCTGAATCCTCCCTAATTTTTTGAGCAAGTGGCTCTATAAAAAGTGCACAAAGAACTGGACTCAGAGGACATCCTTGCCGGCATCCTCATTCCAGAGGGAATGTGCCTGAAAGGCTACCATTAATTTTGATCCGGGCTTCTGGTGAACTATATATTGATTTTAAACAACTTATAATTGTATTATTAAAGCCGAACCGCTGTAGGACCAGATATAAGTATTCCCATCTAACAGAGTCAAAAGCTTTTTCAGCATCAAAACTGATTGCTAAAGATTTCAAATTATTTCTTCTCATAATATCGCATAAATATAACGTTCTCCTCACATTATCCTGTGTACGTCTATTTTTAATAAATCCTGTCTGGTCTGTATCAATCAGTTCGGGAATAATATTTTCTAGTCTAGTGACAATTATAGAAGTGAATATTTTATAGTCTATGTTCAAAACCGAAATGGGCCGATATGAGCTGCACTCACTTTTATCCTTTCCTGGTTTTGGTATAACAGATATTATCGCTTGTTTCCATGATGGAGGGATTTCACCTCCTTTAAGCACATAATTAAAACATTTTAACAACAAAGGTATTATAGTTCTCCTGAACCTTTTATACCATCCAGCTGGTAATCCGTCACCGCCCGGTGACTTGCCTGTTTTCAATTTTGAGATGGCTTTATCAAACTCTGCCTTAGTTATATCTGCTGAAATCCATTTATTTTGCTCTGTTCCAAGTGATGGCAAGTCCAAACAATCTAGAAACCGCTTTACTGAGGAAAGATCCGTTAATTTAGGTTGACTATACAGTATAATTTCCTGTAATATATTTCAAATGATTTATGTATTTCGTCTGGGGAGAAACTCATCTGATTAGAAATGGGATTTTTGATTTTAAAAATGGATCTATCTAGTTGTTGTTGTTTTAGTCACCAGGCTATTAGTTTTTTTGCTCGAGGTCCATTCTCATAGTAAGTTTGTTTTATATATTTAAGATTAAGTATCACCTTATCATCGAGTTTCTTATTAAGTTCCACTTTTATTGTGGCAATTTGCTTTAATAGATTAGAGTCTTTGGTTTCAATATGCTTCTGCTCCAAAATGTTTAGTTTAGTCAAATTATTAAATTGCTCACATTTTTCTTTTTTCTTCCTTGATGCCCACATTATAATTTTCCCACATAATACTGCTTTTGCCGCATCCCATAATATGCTTGGTGATAATTCAATCATTTCATTCATTCAATTCAACCTTTATTTATACAGGCTAGCCTCGTTGAGTCACGGGGACTCATTTACAAGAGGGACCTGTCTCACTCACACCAAACAACCATCCACTCTCACACTCACACCTAGGGTCAATTTAGAGTCACCAATCAGCCTAACAAGCATGTTTTTTGGTCTGTGGGAGGAAACCGGAGTACCCGGAGGAAACCCACGCATGCACGGGGAGAACATGCAACAGTCCGTGAAGATCCACAACTTCTCCTCCTCCACCATAACCCTCAGCACTGGCTCTCCTCAGGGATGTGTGCTGAGCCCCCTTCTGTTCACTCTGCTCACATATGATTGTACAGCCACACTTCCAGGCTGTCATATTGTTAAGTTTGCAGATGATACAGCGGTGGTGGGATGCATTACAAACAATGATGAGTCCAGCTACAGACAGGAGGTGGAACACCTGGAGAGCTGGTGCAAAGAGAACAATCTTCACATGAATGTGAAGAAGACAAAGGAGATGATTGTGGACTTCAGAAGGAACAAACACACCCATGCCCCACTGAAAATAGGTGGGTCTGCAGTGGAAGTGGTCTCCAGCTACAAATACTTGGGTGTACACATGAATGATAACCTCAGCTGGAGCAACAACACCACCAGCCTGATCAAGAAAGGTCATCAGAGACTCTACTTCCTCAGACGGCTGAGACGAGCTGGTCTGAGCAGCCCAGTCCTCACCTCCTTCTACAGGTGTGCAGTGGAGAGCATCCTGTGCTCCAGCATCAACGTGTGGCATGGAGGCTGCACAGTTGAAGAGAGGAAAGCTCTGCAGAGAGTGGTGAAGGCTGCACAGAAGTCTGTTGGAGTCAGTCTCCCCACCATCACAGACATTTACACCTCCAGATGCAGGAAAAGAGCCACCTGCATCATGAAAGACCTCACTCATCCAGCACACTCACTCTTTGCCCCACTCCCCTCAGGACGGAGGTTGAGGAGCATCAAGTGTAGAACCACTAGACTGAGGAACAGCTTCTACCCTGAGGCTGTTAGACTCATGAATAAATAAAAATAAAATAAAAAATAAACACTGCAAAATATCACATCATACTGATGCTGATCTGTTTTCTTGTTGCTGTATTCATCTGTGTTCATCTGTGACCATCTGCTCATACAAACTCATGTTCGTGCTGCTGTGTATTACTAGTTGATGTTTTTCTTAGTTAGTTCTAGATGTTATTACTGTTTTTCTCTTTCATTTGTTGTTGGATGTAACTGGGACCTCGTGTACATAATCTCGTTTTCATCTCATGTACCACATGCGGTGCAAATGACAATAAAGACTCTCTGACTCTGACTCTGAACATGCAAACTCCACCCAGAAAGGCCCCGGACCGGGATTTGAACCGGCAACCTTCTCGCTGAGAGGCAGCAGCTCTACCAGTTGTGCCACCGTGCTGCCCAAAATTCATTACCATTATTAAATTCTAGGTAGTCCGTAAATTCCTTGTTAATAAATTTCTCAAATTCATTATTTAGCAGAGCTGTGTTAAATCTCCATATTGTTGACTTAGGGTGAGAATCTAAACATATTTTCAAATATATCCCTGAATGATCTGACACATCCCTAGTGCCAATACTACAATCTAATACCCTATATCTATCTGCTCTAAATATGAAAAAATAATCAATTCTTGAGTAAACGCCATGGGGATGAGAGAAGAAGGTGTACTCTTTGGTCAGTGGGTGGCAATCCCTCCAGACATCTATTAAACCAGTCTTTTTAATCATCTTTTTTATTTACATAGATTCAGGGTTAATTTTTTTAAAGGGTTTGAGGAATCCAAGGACGGATGAAGTTGTGCATTCCAGTCACCTCCACTTATCAATACACCAGATCAAATATTTTATCAATTAAAGTTTTGTCATGTCCTAGGGGTCTGTATACATTGAGTAGAGTTACTTCTTTTGAGTCTATTGTTCCCCTCACCAAAACAAAACAACCTTCTTTGTCTGTAATTTGTTTGGACACCTGAAAGTCCACATTATTTGCTATTAATATAGCCACACCCCTCGTGTGTGCCTTTGGATTGGAAGAATAAAATGTCATTTTAAAACCCTTTTTTTTTTTTTCATGGTTCTCTTTTGTTAAATGTGTTTCTTGCCAGAATATTATTTGTTGCTGTTCTCTCTTCATTTTAGCTATAAGCTTACCTCTTTTAATTGGATTCTGTAACCCGTGAACATTAATAGATATAATTTTATATTGCTGTTGGAGCATAACTCCTTAAATGAAAAAATCCCTCTAACTTACACATCCAAGGTGACCATACCAATAAATCAATTAACAAAAACAAAAAGCCTGAAACTACAAAACATAATACAGGAACGACTTCCAAAACAAAATGACTCAAAAATAAAACATATAAAAATCACAAACAAAAAACATGAAACTTGAAAACAAACAACAGGAAAGACTTCCAAAACAAAGTGACTCATTAAGGAGTCTAGGAGGAAGAGAAAAGTCCCCACGAGTCTCCTATCGTGGGGGGTCTCTCCCATGCAGACTGACATAACGCGGAATGAGTATGAATTCAGTGCACAATCAGAGCCCTTGAAACCAAGGTCTGCTGCCCTCATACATCTCCTACATGTCTATGCGTGAGTGCAGCCACAGCATGTGCTCTCAGGCCATGATTACCTGCAGTGTTCCGTCAGTGAGGACTGAACTAGGCAAAAGGGCCTTCTCCTATTCTGCTCCTGCTTCCTGGAATATCTTACAAAAAGATCTGAAGCTCTTGACCTTGACCTCTCTAAATAGCTTTAAGAATCTGTTGGACTTTGCCTGATTTTAATAAGAGACTAATGTTGGCTGAATTCATATGTGTTGGTAGCCTGCCATTTCCTTCTGACTCAAGTAGCACTCTACAGAATATAGGTTCCAGTATATCCCAGAATTCTTTATAGAATTCCACTGGATAGCCATCAGGACCTGGAGATTTCTTATTAGGCATGCTTTTAATTGCTTCATGGAGCTCATCTGATGTTAATGGTGAGTCTAGTTTTGATGACTGACTAATATCTAGTTTTGGAAGTGTTATTTTCTCCAAGAATTCATTAATATCCTCATTAGATGGATTTATTTGAGGAGTGTATAGAGTTTTATAGAAATCTTTAAAAACATCGTTTACTTTTCCCTCATCATGAATTATATTTCCATGTTTATCTTTAATACCATATATTGATGTTTTTTCTTTATTTAATTTGAGTTGATTAGCTAAAAAGCTCCCTGATTTATTACCGTATTCAAAATGATCTAATCTAAGTCTTTGTATCAAAAATTTATTTTTCTTATCAATAAATTCATTTAGTTCTAATTTTAATTTGCGTAGCTTTTGCTGTGTTTCCTCTCCTTGTAAACCTTCTAATAGTTTGATTGATTTCTCTAATTCCCCAATACGTTTATTTTCTTTTTTCTTTTTATTTGTTGAATAGGATATTATTTTACCTCTCATAACTGTTTTCCCAGCCTCCCAAAGTGTACATGCTGATGTTCCTGGTAAATCATTAAACTCTAAATATGATGCCCATTCAGTTTTAAAATATTGCAAAAATTCTTCTTCTTGAAGCAGTGATGTATTTAATCTCCAATTTATATTTTTTCTAGTTTCTTTTTTATAATCTAAATGTAGAGTAACTGGTGCATGATCGCTGACAGCAATAGGGTGTATCTTAGTGTCTGAGATGTTGGTCAGCAATGAATTGCTTACTATGAAATAATCTAAACGAGAATATGAATGATGCACATGTGAAAAGAAAGAATATTCTTTGCTATCAGGGTGAAAAGATCGCCATGCATCGCAGAGTCCATAATCATTCATATACTGTTTAACTATATTTATAGATTGCCAACTGCGTTGAGTTCCCACTGTATTCAGTCTGTCTATTTTGTCATTGAAACCAAAGTTGAGATCACCTCCCATTACCAGTGAGGAATCCATGTGCTTTGATAGAGTGGAAAAAAAGTCATGAAAAAAAGAAGCGTCGTCTACATTTGGCCCATATATGCTAACTATACAATAATTTTGTCTAAATATTGATAACTTTAATATTATATATCTACCGTGTGGGTCTATAACCTGATCTAATACTGTGAAGTTAACATTTTTATGTATTAAAATTGCTACCCCTCTTTGTCTTGAATTATAACAGGCTGAGAATACATTAGGAAACTCTGAAGATTTTAGCTCATCTACAGTTGAGGCCAATTTATGAATTTCTTGGAGTAATACAACATCTGCCTTTAATCTTTTAATCTGGTTAAAAATCCTATATTTTTTAGGTTGGCTACCGGCTCCATTAATATTCCATGTTACAAACCTTAAAGTGCCCATACTTGTGATTGTGAGAATAGATAAACCACACCCATTATAACAAATATATATATATATTTAAAAAAACACAGTTACAAACATAATCATTGAGAGATGACTATTTATCATTAAGAAATAAGCTAAGTATTGTTCTAGAATATACATCATGGATGTCTTTCCTTATGAGGTACATGTGTGAACTGGCATGAGTGTATATCTGCCCTTGTGCTTGCGTGCTAACAAATGATATAGAGAGGTCAAAAGAAACAGACAAACAAGATAAAATTAAAACAAAAACAAACAAGCAAAAAACAACAAAATCAAACAATAACCACTGTGACATTTACCTTCACCAGTGCAGACACCGAGCTGTGCTTTAAATTTTATTTACAAATACCAATTAATTCACCTCCAGTGTAACAAGCATTCAACCAGGACGTTCAACTAAACCCCCCACGGGCCATCATCAAAAGCCAATCGCTCATGAGTTATTTATCAGTACTTCTTATCAATAAATATCTTTGTTTTATGAGAAGAAAAAAAACTATTGTATTTTTTATTTTGTTTTTATTTCTTATTGTTCCCATTGATGGACCACTTAGTTCACCAGCGGGCCAGACTTGGCCCGCGTGCCGCATGTTGAACAGCCCTGCTCCAAACCTACCTGCCGACCAACCGTATACTAACCTGCTGTTCATCTAATAGAGCCACGGAGTGACGTCCGGCTCCCTGTATAACTGGCCATTAACATACAACCTATCAACAGAGACAGAAGCCCTGGCTCCTTCAGAAATAAATTTCTTCCTAATAGGAAACAAAACGCGTCGTCTGTCTAATATTTCTTTTGGAAATTGATCATTAACACTAAATTCCGTCCCCCTCAGTTCTCTGCCCTGTCTGATAACCTGCATTTTTTGTTTGTAATGCTGGAATTTCACCACCATTGCCCGTGAACGCGAGTTAGCTGATCGTCTAGCTCCGATCCTGTGAACGCGATCGAAAGTGATTGATCTTACCGTCTCGCTCGGAAGTTTCAGCTGTTGTTCAATGAAGTTACGAACTGTAACTTCAGCGTCCTCTCCTTCCCGCTCCGGTATCCCAGAAAAAACAAGATTATCTCTCATACTTCTGCTCTGTAGATCCAGGATGGACTCTTTAAATTTCTTGCTTTCACCGGACATCCGCGTCACCTGCTCTGTTAGATGTTTCACGTCGCCCCGCAGCGCTTGATTCTCTGCAGCGAGTGACGTCACTTGGGCTTGACTAAACTCCAAGGATTCTCTGAGTTTTTCAAATTCTTTGTGCAAAACTTCTACTAAAAAAAGTCTAGCATCAAAACTAGATAGTTTTTTATCAATTGATTCTAAGATCTCCTTAAAACTCTTCTCTGGGGACCCGGATGCGCCCGGAGAACTCTCTGAACGCGTGCGCTTAGATGTTTGTGCGGGCGTGGTGTTTTCTTTTGTCTTACCCATCACGAAACTGTCAAAACACTGGTCCAGAAAATTCTCCAAGTCACTCACCGTCTCCTCGTCCAGATTTTTGAATCAACAGGTAGAGGTTAATATGAACAGTTTTTTTTTTAAAGTATTTAAAAAATACACATAAATGTTTAATCAAAACATTAAATGTTGATTTAATTTAATATATTTTGGTTTGTCTTACCTGAATTCAATCACATTTATTGACATTTGTTTGGCTTACCTGTCTCCTGCCATGTAAAATGCAGCACAGCTCTCACCTGTCCTCAACCTCAGCCTCTCATCACCAGGTGCAAGCAATCAGGCAAAGACCCAGTATTAACTACCAGTTATCGTCCAATCTCTCTTATTAATGTAGATGTTAAAATAATTTGTAAAGTCTTATCAAAAAGACTAGAGAAGATAACTCCTGTTATTATACATCCAGACCAAACCGGATTCATAAAAGGAAGACACTCGAACACAAACACTTGCAGATTATATAATGTAATAGAGTATTCGTATTTTAAAAATATTGAAACAGCTATTTTTTCTTTAGATGCTGAAAAAGCATTCGATAGAGTAAATTGGAATTTTTTATTTGCTACCTTAAATAAATTTGGTTTTGGGAATTACTTCATTAACTGGTTAAAAATATTATATAGTTCACCAACAGCGTGCGTCAGGACAAATAATCAATTATCTTCAAGCTTCTGTTTACAGAGGGGCACCAGGCAAGGTTGCCCACTTTCACCAGCATTATTTGCTATTTTTATTGAACCTTTAGCAGCAGCAATAAGGCAAAGTGCTGATATTAAAGGAATAAAGGGTAGAAACATAGAACATAAAATTAGTCTTTATGCTGACGATGTTTTGCTTTTTCTTGAGAACTCAGGAAACTCAATATCTAATGTTATCAAGTTAATAAACTCATTTTCAAAAGTTTCTGATTATTCTATAAACTGGACAAAATCTACAGTTCTTCCAATAAATTGCGTGTTTAATAATTCTCTTAATGAAAGACTGCAATCAGGTAACATTAAATATTTAGGTGTTAATATCTCTCCTAAATTGGAGGATTTAATAAAATTAAATCATATCCCATTATTAAAGAAAATTGAAGACGATCTTACTAGATGGAGATCTCTACCCATATCACTTATGGGAAGAGTTGCCTCAGTAAAAATGATGGTGCTGCCGAGAATAAATTATTTATTCTCAATGATTCCAAATAAACCTTCAACTGAATGGTTTAAGTCCCTGGACTCTTCTATATCTAAATTCCTTTGGAAAAATAAAACTCCACGTATTAGTTTAAAAACATTACAGAAATCTAAAGATACCGGAGGATTAGAACTTCCAAACTTTTATTACTACTATTTAGCCAACAGGTTACAATATATATCAAAGTGGTTAAAACCGAATGCACTAGATGAAACTTGGATAGATATAGAACAAACTTTATGTAATAATATTAGGATTTCAGATCTACCATTTATCAGTACAGATTTAAAAAGACATGTCTGCTTTAAGAGCATCAATATTAGCTCATCTCTGACAGCATGGTGGGAGTATCTGAAAATGACAAAGTCTTCACTACTCCCATGTAGACATACACCTCTCTGGAACAATCCTGACATTCAACAAGAAAATAATATGTTAAATTTCCCAGGTTGGAGAATGAAAGGTATTGAATGTCTGGAACACATATTTGAGGGTATAGACTTTATTCCATTTAATAAATTAATAATACAATATGACATTGATAATAAATATTTCCTACAATACCAACAAATTAAGTCAATTGTAAAAAAGAAATTTAAGCTTAATAAAACATTGTTGGAAACACCAACATGTGTGTTAGAGTTTATTAATTTTCAACCACCCAAATTATTATCTAAAATATACAAAAAATTGTCTAGAATCGATGACTCGATAGCACTACCTGTTGAAAAATGGGAGTCAGATTTATCAATCAACTTTGAACAAAAAATTTGGTCTCAAGTATGTTCAAATACTTTTAAATTGACTAGAATCTCCAATTTACAATTAATACAATATAAGGTTCTCTATAGAGTACATTATACAGGTCAGCGAATGTTTAAGATGGGCTTTACACCATCTAACAAGTGCTCACAGTGCATAAGTAATACACCTGATGATTATATTCACGCGCTCTGGTTCTGTCCACCCGTTCAGAGGTTCTGGGTACAGGTATGTGAAGACTTGTCTAAATGTTTGAAATTTAATATCCCACTCTCTCCATCTGTTTGCTTATTGGGTATCTTTGAAGATGTTATACTAGAAAAAAATACATCCTATATGCTTTTCACTGCCTTATGCATCGCAAAGAAAACCATACTCGTAAATTGGAAAAATAAAAATAATCTTAGCATTAATCAGTATAAAAATCTTCTGTTAGATCATATTAGTCTTGAAACAGCATCTGCCGACACATTGGATCAATCTATTTGGCATTCTTTGATCGGCTCCGTTACGTAGTGAGGGTGGGGGGTCTGGGATGTGGCCTTGTGGGGCATTGGGACTGGAGGGGGGAGGTTGGGGTTTGGGGCGCCGGGGGGTTGGGGCTGCTTGGGCGGGGAGGACCCTGTCTTCGACCTGGGGAGGACCGGGGGGGTTCTGGGGGATATCTGCTAGGGGCGGCATGCGGGCCCTAGGGTGGTCGGTGGCGGCGGTCATGGGTCGCCGGTCGGTGACCCGGCTGTGCTGGGGTGGTTTCGGGGCGGGTGCCGGGGGCTTGGGACTCTGGGGACGTGTCGTCCCCGGGCTTGGGCCTGGTGGGGGTCGGGGGTCATGGGCTCTGGTGGGCGGGTCGCCGGGCAATGGGCTGGCTGGCGCTCTGGTGCCCGGCTCTGGCCGGGGGCCCTCGGCTCGCTGGTGGGTTGGGGGTTCATATGCTGGGGGGTGGGTGTCTGGGGGCGTGACTGGTGGCCAATGGGTGGGGGCGGGCAAACCCAGCCTGGTTGTCCAATGTGTTATGTGTTCTGAAAGTTGTTAATATGAAGGGTGGGTGTAGTATTTCTTCTGGGGTGGGGATTAAGGGGATGTCCTGGATGATGGTCTTGGACTATGCTTGGCCGGTGTGCGGACCCTGGTTGGGGCCTGTTCTTGGTGCTTCCTGGCTCTGTCGGCGGTTGGGCGGGCGCTCTTGGCCGTGTCGTCCATGTTGGATTTCGTGTCTTCTTGGGCGGCGGGCTGACTGCGGTTCGCAGGGGTCGTGGCGGCCCTGGTGGGTGTGGGCTGTTGGTTCTGCTGTTGGCGGCCCTCGGGGCCGTGTCCCTCTCTGGTCTTGGCTCAATGGCCTGGCGGTCGGAGAGGTGTTTCTTTTACCTCGCTCCTTGGGTGGACCTTGGCGGACTGGGGGGGGGGTACGCAGGGTCAGCGGGGGAGCTGACTCGCTGTGGGAGCACTGTTCCTGCAGATATTTTCTCCCCATCCCTCACCACACACCTCCGCCCTCTTCATCTTAAATTAATACATGTAGGGAATTTGAGTCTCGGGTGTGCTGCAATGGTTTTACATCTCTGTTGTTCAGGGCACCTGGGACTCAATTTTATATACACTTTAGACATTCATTCATAAACATCTTCATAAAAGTCACATATAGGGAATGGAGTGAGCACTATGGCTATGGGTGGCGGGATGACATCAATCTCGCCCCCATGCCTATGCTCACTCAACATTATGCATTTAGACAATAGGGCCTGGGTCAGAGTTGGAGTGGAGGGGAAACTGGTACAATGCTAGCCTTTGCTCCTTCTCTTTCCCTTTTAAGTACACTTTACAACAACACTCACCAACAGTACATTTGGGGACGGGGGTGTGTGTGTCGGGGTCTTGATTTGTTAATTTCAATTTTATTTATGTATTTATTTATTTATATATATATATTATTTATTTATTTTACTCTTACCCCCCTGGTTGGCTGGTGGACATTCTGGGGGTGGGCCGTCAGGGGTTGTGCTGGGGTGTGGGGGGGTCCGGGGTCTGGGGTTCGCCGTGGGCGGGGCTGGCGGGGCGCTCCCTCCGGGGTTGCTTGGGCTCGGGTGTCCTGTCCTGTCCTGTCGGCGGGGCGCGGGGTGGACCGGATCTTGGATGTCTGCTGCTCTCCACCCCAGAGTGAAAGGGCATACCTTCTGGGTTTGGATGTGGGCTGCCCCATGTAGGGAGCAGGTACATGTCTTGGACCTAGGGGGTATAGAGTGTGCATCGGGATTATGAATGGAGCGTGTCGTTATTGTTTGTCTTTCTGTGACTGAGGGTGAGGATGAGGGTGGGTCTGAATGAGTGTGTCTGTGTATGAATGTTTAAGTGTCAGGCTGGGACTTGGACTGCCACCTCTCTGATACTTCTGAGGCTACTTAATGTTGCGCTCCTGCCACGTGGCCCCCTGGTGGGTGTTCCTCTGCCTGCGGGCGTGCCTGGGGCCCTCACTATCTGGGGCTGGGCGCTTGGGCGTTTGTCGGCTCGGCCTGGTGGCTGCCTGGTGGGGCTCGTGTCCTCTGGTCCTGTCGGGTCTGGGCTTGAGGGATGGGCGTCCCCGGTGCCCGAGCCTCGGTGACCGGACCTGGGGCTACGTCGGTGCAGCGGGCTCCGGCGGGGACCTGTGTATTTGTCGCGATTGACCCCGGGGGGTCATTGTGTGTGGTCGCTGGTGGGGTTCGTCCGGTTCTTCCCCTTGGTCGGACCTGGGGAGTGGACGAGTGGCTCGTCCTGTTCGGGTGGTCCTGGGGACTCTGGGCTCGGGGTCCTTCCTGGGGTCTTGGGCTTTGATCACCCCTTCGTCTGTCTCGGGCTTTGGGGGGACGGGTCTCTGATGCTTCACACTCGCTATTAAATGTTCTATTGGAGGAACCTTATTCACTTATGCATGCTCACAACCACACACAAATGGATGCAGGGATGTATATGTAGATATATGTAGATATGTAGATGGGTATATGAATGAATATAAATGTATATGTATGTATACTGTATACATATTTGTAGGAATGGGTATGTGTATTTATAGAAAGCTACTGCAAGGTCATGAATATTATCAGTCTTTATGTATGTATGTTTCGTTGCTATGTTCTGTCATGTGCTTTGCAGGATTGTGGACGGAGGTTGGGTGTGTTTGCCTTGTGCTCTTTTGTGGATAATTGTTGTTTTGTTGTCTTACTTTCTCTTTTCTTTCTTTCTCTCTTAAAAAAAAAAAAACATATTGGAGTGAGAGGATGGCTAAAAGGTGTGAAGGGAGGCCATCTATAAATGGGGGAAAAAAAAAAAGTTATTAAAACTTTTTCTGTATGAAGTTAGGATACTAACAGTCCTTTCTGTCTGGACTAGACAGTTGCACTGCACTTTGACTGCACATAGAGCGCGCGGAGGGGGGGGCGAGAGACGACGTGTCTGTCGTGTGAAAACAAAAGGCAGAGAAAAGCACTGTTGTACAGAAAAAACTGTACAGGTATGTGTTTATAGATGAATGTGTGGTGTAATGTGCTAGCTAACTGCTTGTAAATAAAGTGTTGTGCATGTTTAAGGATCAGTATGTACGCTTGTTCAGTCTCATGTTGATAAACGGGTGTGCGCCGCAGCGCTAGCGTCTTTTTTCTATTTGCGAGCAAAGTTCCGGTTTTACGAGATAGCCACTGCGGGCCGTTCCGAGGTACGAATTTTCGGTTTACGAGCAACTCATAAGTACGGAACTCGCTTGTAAGTCGGGGACCACCTGTACACTGTGTTGTCACAAAAGTGGTTCAAGCAGAGCCCCTCCCCTGCAGAGATGAGAAGGTCCTCACTGCAGCAAATAGAAAGGGGCGGGGACGGACCACTGTCAGTTCATACCTTATATTGAAAAGAACTGCAACCAAGCATATTATAGTTTTTGGAATGGCACTAGTTATATTGTATATTTTAACTTGTGTATTTTAAGAATACTTTTCACGTCATCAAAATCTATTACCGTATTTGTCGTTGTAAAATACGCACCTGTGTATAATACGCTTTGTCCAATAATTGCCAATAAACCAGAAAAAACGTACATAATACGCTTCGGTGTTTAATACGCATCTATTATGCGTCACCGCTACGCGACGCGTCAGCGCATCATTTGCCCTGCTTAAAATGGCTGCCACAGAAGCGGGCGAGCACCAAAGGAATTTACAACAAAACACGGTAAAAACTATTATTTCTTTGCGAGAAATAATACATTTCTTAGCTGACTTTATAGCAAACGGGCTCCTGAGCTTAACCAAATGTGAAATCAGCTGGATTTAAAAATCTGCGGTGTGGTTTATGAGTTACGGTATCTTGCAAACAAAAACAGCGAACCTCACAGCTAAATGCAGCTACATCCAGAGCAGGGGGCGAGCTGCGACAGAGTCAGTCCGGCCAGAGGAGGCTTTTTTCGGACACATGAGCTAGAAACGTCTGGAAGTGGCCCTCTTCCTCTTCGCTCTCTGAGTCCTCTGCTGCTGCCCATAGCGCCCATAGCGGCCGAAACTGGTACTGCACCATTTTTGCCCAAAATGAAAAACAGCGATATCAGAGAGAAAAATGGGTCTAAAAATATGGGGAAAAATCCATAGATACAGTAATACGCTTCGGTGTATAATACGCAGGACATTCAAATGAGCAAAAAACTGCGTATTATACACCAACGAATACGGTAATTGAACTCCGGCGTTCTAAAACTATTTGGTTGTATTTGTTTTCTTACTCTGCGATGGACTAGCAATACATGAATGCCAAGATGGGGTAGAGCAGCGTTTCTCAAATAGTGGGGCGCGTCCCCCTGGGGGGGCGCAGTGCGATGCCTGGGGGGGCCCGGGCTCTTGTGACCCAGTTTTGAATTTTCTTATTGCGCCGCGGAACTAAAATTCCTAGGCGTGTTTCAGCACGGCGCTATTATCTGTAGCACGCGTAGCATTAGCTTCTCGCTGCGGTGTCCTGTTTGGGAAAGTTATGGCTTCCTTGTTTAAAAAGACGAGCGCAAGTCCAAAGCTGTTGTTCCAGGACGTTGTTTCATGGAGACTGGTGCGGACATGCAGAGGAGCGGAGCGCTCCGCCACGAGAACCAACAAGATTAGAGCTGCAGCACGTTTTTTTTTTCCAACACGTCTAACTTGTTAACGGACTTGAAACAACTTCATCCCAATGTGAACGTCTCTTCTAAAAGCAAGAAAAGCAGCTTGTTGCAACACCGCTAACAGAAGCATTTAAACTTCCATCAGGTAAATCAGAACGGTCCAGATCACAGTCGCAGCTGTAGAAGTTTTTAAAGCTCTGGGTGGATGTGCAGGCTTTAAAGTTCGTGAGCTCCGCCACAACATCCATCATGTCAACACTTCAGACTGTTTTGAAGCTCCGCTCCAGAACCGAAAGTAACAAAGTTCATCACTTTATGAAAAAACTAAAACTGATGTCAACAAGCCCTGGAGCTCTGATGATGATGATGATGATGACCGAGCGATTTAACCGCCTCATAACAACCGTTCAAGAAGAGGTATTGTTGTTTTATTAATATTATCATCTATATAACTTTTTAATTTAAAGTTATAATCTTATTAACTCTTTCTTTTTTACCTCTTTGTGTTCTTCAGGGAAATCCACCACATCACCTCCAGTAGAAGTGTGTGACTGAACTCTGAACTTTTCCAGGGACTCCCTGATGCATGCTCAATAATCCAGGTAGAAAATTTAAAAAAAGCTAAGTCTGGTCCTCTTCCAGGCACCTGTCCCACCTGGGGGAGCAGGTCCAAGAAGAGGTTTTAAGTACTGAGGACAAATTGCACTACTTTTACACTACTTTTTATATCTACACTACTGCTGATATATATATTCTTTTTACTAGCCTTATTGCATATGTTACTTTACCTCTGCACACCTGCTTCTGCAGGACTTGGTGGCTGCAGAAGAGGTCATGCAATCATGTGGATCATCTGTTCTGGAATAGGCACATCTAAAACATTCAGAGCAGGGAGGCCTGAGGACTTGAATTGAGAATCACAATTTTATATACAAATTATACTACAGTGGACGTATAATAAACCTTTTTCTTTTTAACCCTCTTTTGGTATGTGCGAGGTTATTACAGCCACCGTATTTATAGTCGCAGCGGAGAGTAGGGGGGCGCGGACCAGATTCTTCTTCCGGGGGTGGGGGGGGCTTAACAGAAAATAATTGAGAAGCACTGGGGTAGAGGCAGGGGATACGGCTTGGGACCCGAGAGACCCAGGTTCGATCCCTGGTCACTGCATACCTTGTGGTATTAATTTCATTTATTTTTTTAAGCCTTTTGTTTCAGATAGATCGGGTGAGAATAGATAAATACATCTACATAATAATTCTTTGTTGTTGCTTGT
The DNA here is from genome assembly GCA_038048925.1 of Garcialebias charrua. Classification (NCBI taxonomy): domain Eukaryota; kingdom Metazoa; phylum Chordata; class Actinopteri; order Cyprinodontiformes; family Rivulidae; genus Garcialebias; species Garcialebias charrua. The sequence goes on along the minus strand of JBBPBX010000966.1, from coordinate 91,018 downwards.
TTTAAGTTGTTTATTACTAATGTAATTTTAACATTCAAAAGCAATAACGGTCTCTCGTCCTGGCCACACCTCCTCGCTCACCCCCCACCCGCCTCCTCCTCCTTTAGGCGGTGTCTGTTGGCACACCCACTTTGTTGCATTTTTTAAATTTCGTCTTGGGGCGGAGCTATCGTAGAACAGTGGGGTTAGTTCCTCTTTAAAGACTCGGTGTGCAGAGGTAGATGCTCTGCAACCTGCTGATTCTTCAAGATATTTAATAAAAATTAACCAAGTCTCCCGTTACTTTGGGTCAGACTCCACTGTGGCACCCCCCTTTGTGTTAGCTGCTCATGTGCCTCCAGCTGACAGGAATTGTTGCAGCCAACAAAAACAGTTTTTTTTATGAAACGATGGCGATCCTGCAAGCAACGTCATGGGAAGTTGACTCCGTCTCACTTCCTCCATGCCTGCCACCAACACGTGAGAGCAACTCTCCCATAACAGCGCCTCTGGCCCTCTGCAGCAGAATGAGGGGGCCCGTTAGCCGAGGGGCCTTTCTTCGAGCTCGCCCTACAGGTGTCAGCCCCTCGTCCTGTTATCTCCTCTGAAGACGACGTTATCAGTCTGCCTGCTTGTATCTGATGACACCACTCGTCAATTTAGTTCAGATTAAGGAACATCATTTACAGTACCTCATTATGTTATTTAAATGAACAAATTAGACTTTTTATGTGGTTTCTTCAAACAGGTCGACGCTTTATTTTTAAACAAAACTCTCTTTTTTTTGGTGCTTTACGTTGTTTTTCTGTCCTAAATGTCCTGATTTTTTTACTTTATCTGTGTAAATCTTTATTATGTACTGTATTTTAAAAAAAGACTGGTTTAATTTGTTTAGAAAATGCAAAAGGTTTAATAAGAAACCAAAAAGTGTGGTTTATTATTAGAATAAGTCATGATTCATATCAGGGCTGCTGATTTTTGCCGTTATTTTTGACATGTGGCCTTTTATTCGAATCTCCAGCTGCATGATGTGCTGCAACGTCTGTTAATTCAGATCAGCACATTTTGATCTTAATTTGCACTTAAAAGACAATTATTATGTTTTAAGATAGTGCAGGATCTTTCTGAACTCTGAGCTTCAATTCCAAAGTTTATTTGTGAGTCATTCAAGTGAGGATGATTTAAAAAAAGAAGAAATTCACAGAATAAAACCCAACTAAAGTCTGATTTATGTGCTTTATGACCCAGATCCAAACGGTGTTGTGTTGAGTTTTGTTACCCTGTGATTTGTTTCTTCAACTGCTTTTAAGAAATTGTGTTTTAAGAAACAGGAAAGCAGAAGAAACATTTGATTCGCTAAATTAAACAATTTTTTTTAATTGGGGGGGAGGGGGGTACTGTAAGAATTATATAAAATACATTCGACTGATGCACACTAAAAAACTGCTCAAACAGTTGGAGTTATTATTATTTTTATAGAGTATTTCTTTATTTATTCTTCTATGCCAAGGGTCTTCAAGCTGTGGCTCAGGGGCCACATGCAGCTCTCTGGATCCTGCATCAACCAGTTAGCTCTAATAAATCCAGTATAAAGTTCCACATTTACACTCAAACTTTGGGAAAGTAGAAAGTAAACGTTTTATGCACAGTTAATTAATTAATAAAAACTCAAAGTTATCATTGAATAGCCAACAAAAAGTCCTAATTTGTTTGTGTTCAGGCAAATTTACTGGGATGCAAAGATCAGAGTTATTCCTTTATACTGGGTTCTTTCAAATATTCATCATGAGCAGGGGTATGCAACCTTTATGATCAAAAGAGCCATTTCTGCTCCTTTGTTCACTAAATTGAATTTGTCCAGAGCCACAATACCTGCTGCAACTTCTCAACTGGTGGCCCACAGACCACTTTAAGTTTGTTGGAGGGCGCTTTTCTGGACATAAGGGGTAATTTTATAAAACTAAAAATATCTGATGATTTTCAACATTTATTATTTTTACATTCTATGATAAAATAAAAGATGAAAATATTGTAAAGGAGTTAAAAATATATAGTTTTTGCCCAGTTTCTAAAATCTAAAATAATAAACTTCTTATGTGATTTTTTTAATTGTAGAAAAAAATAAAGCATATACAGGTAACCCCCGACCTACGACCCCATCGACCTGCGAACCACGGGACTTACGAACATATCATATTTAATAAAAATATGAATTAAAAAAAAAAAAAAAAATTTTTTTTTTTTTTTTTTTTTGTGTTTAAATGTTCTTAATTTCATGTGTACATCACTTTGTTGCAGCTCTGGTTGTTTTAAAGGCTTTATAAATAATAATTATGATAAAAAAGATCATTTCTGATCATTTTTGAGCAATTTTTGAGCAATTTTGGGAAACAGGAAGTAGGTCTTCAGTTTACACGGTCACAAATTAATGTAGAACACCGGACGCTATTTAAGGTTCAGTCACTGGGGTCTCCGGTCACAAATTAATGTAGAACACCGGACCGGACGCCATCTTAGGTTAGCTGCCGAGAGCTGGACGAAGACTGGTGACCAGGATGGCTTCATATGGATTAATTACTAGCTGGAAACGTCTCTGTGAACTTTGTGGATGTCTCAGGCAGCGGATTTATCGCCGATCGTGCCAGGCCGCCGTGCGAACACCTCCGGCCGGCCTGGCTACACCTCCGGCCTGGCTAGCTCCAGAGCTAACACTGGAGCTAACACGGGAGCCGGCCTTTTGAACACTGGTGACCAGGATCGCATCATGTGGATTAATTACTAGCTGGAATAGCTCTGTGGACGTCTCAGGCTGGAGCAGCGGCTGGAGCAGCAGAAGCTGCAGATTGATCGCGCCGCCGCTCCAACACTAGCTCATGGCTTGGCTAGCAGAAGCTAGCCAGCTAGCTAACACAGGCCTGGAGCAGCTGCGGTGGCTTGCCGGCCCCCGCGCTGCTCGGCCCGACAACAATCAACGCATGGCAACCTAAGATGTCGGCTTTGACCATCTCAAAGTAAGAAAATATATTTTTATTTATTCTGTAAATGTGAATAGCAATGTTTAACATTACAGTACACTACTTTACATGCTTAAATGTGTGCGCGCGCTCCGTTAGCATGATAAATAAAGGTTGAATGAATGAATGAATGAATAATTTTTTTTTTTAAATATAATTTTCACCCCCTACCTACGAACGGATCGAGCTGCGAACGGTTCTTAGGTCCCAAACTCGTACGTAGGTCGGGGGTTCCCTGTAGTGGTCAAAGCTTGAAAGAGTTGCTGCAGGGGGACCAAAGAGCTTCATGTGGCTCCAGAGCCAAAGGTTGCAGACCCCTGGACATGAGCCTGGTTTGGCCTCCATAAATGAGTGGGTACATGTGTTTTACTTTTTAAAATAGCCTATAAAATATGTTTTGTTTTACTTCAGTTTGTTCGTGCCACAACAACAAACGTAAAAATGAGTTGTTTTTATTTTTAAGCAGGTTTCTTGGCTCGGGACAAGTTAATTCAGAAAAATGGCACAAACGTCTCATTTGAAAAGTAAAGAACCCTAAAAACAAAATTCTCTCATAATCAGACCCCTATATGATATTGTTTATTGTATTATTACATACTGTATATCTTTGTTTAATTGTTGCTTTTTGTTATATATATTTTTTTCTTGTAATAGACTCCATGTGCTGCTTCTTCCATCTTCTAAACATCTCCAGACTTCGCCCATCTCTGACTTTTTCTGATGCTGAGAGACTCGTCCATGCTTTTGTCTCCTCCAGGCTCGACTACTGCAACTCCCTGTTTATTAGAATCCCTGGCAAAAACCTTCAGAAACTTCAATATATTCAAAACAGTGCAGCAAGGATCTTGTTGAGAGTTCGTAAATTTGAACATATTACATGTACACCCATTCTCCATAACCTTCATTGGCTTCCTGTCACTTACAGAATTCAGTACAAACCTGCTCTCATTACACATCAATGCTTACATGGAACTTCACCAGATTATCTAAAGGACATTCTTGCACCATATTCATCCACCCGGTCTCTACGATCACAGAACAGTAATCTCCTTCACATTCCACAAACCAAATTAAGGACCATTGGAGACCGGGCATTCTGTGTGGCTGCCCCCCGCATATGGAACTCTCTTCTTGACTACATGCGCTCCACAGTCACTGGTTGACTTTAAACAAGGCTTAAAGACCTTTCTTTTTAAGCGAGCCTACTCTGCCTCCACATGATTTTATCTTTGATCTTAGTTGATTTTATATTTGATCTTTGATATTATCATTATTTTTAATTGAGTTTATTATTGATTTTTGTTGTTTTATCATTGATTTTACATGTAGTAAGTAAAATCATTGATTTTACTTGATTTTACTAGATTTTTTATTTGATCTTTGATTTTAGTTCATATTTATTGATTTTACTTGATTTTATTATTGATTTTTGTTGTTTTATCATTGATTTTACTTGATTTTATCACTTGTTTTTATTTGATCTTTGATTTTAGTTAATATTTATTGATTTTATTATTGATTTTTGTTTTTTTATCATTGATTTTACTTGATTTTATCACTTGTTTTTATTTGATCTTTGATTTTAGTTAATATTTTTTTATTTTACTTGATTTTATTATTGCTTTTTGTTGTTTTATCATTGATTTTACTTGATTTTATCACTTGTTTTTATTTGATTTTAGTTCATATTTATTGATTTTACTTGATTTTATTATTGATTTTTGTTGTTTTATCGTTGATTTTACTTGATTTTATCACTTGTTTTTATTTGATCTTTGATTTTAGTTAATATTCATTGATTTTATTATTGATTTTTGTTGTTTTATCGTTGATTTTACTTGATTTTATCACTTGTTTTTATTTGATCTTTGATTTTAGTTAATATTTTTTGATTTTACTTGATTTTATTATTGATTTTTGTTGTTTTATTGTTGATTTTACTTGATTTTATCACTTGTTTTTATTTGATCTTTGATTTTAGTTCATATTTATTGATTTTACTTGATTTTATTTTTACCTGATTTTATCACTTGTTTTTATTTGATCTTTGATTTTAGTTAATATTTTTTGATTTTACTTGATTTTATTATTGATTTTTGTTGTTTTATCGTTGATTTTACTTGATTTTATCACTTGTTTTTATTTGATCTTTGATTTTAGTTAATATTTTTTGATTTTACTTGATTTTATTATTGATTTTTGTTGTTTTATCGTTGATTTTACTTGATTTTATCACGTTTTTATTTGACCTTTAATTTTGTTGCACTTATAGCACTTTGATATTTTGTTAACGAAAAGTGCGTTACAAATTAAATTCATTATTATTATTATTATGTTGTGTATTACATGTTTGTACTGTATTGTCAAAATGTGTAATAAAAATAAATAAAAACTAAAAGGAGCGTGTTTCAAGGGGGTAGCACACATGGACACAACAGCTGTCAGGTCACGGCGGCCGTGTCTTACCCACGCACTCGTGCGCGTCCCGCGCGGTGGCGCGCTGCCAGGGCCGGTCACAGTGGAAGGGCTTGCACGTGTCGCACTCCGTGCCCGCCGTGTTGTGTCTGCACTCGCACACCAGGCCGCCGCCCTCGCGCTCCCGCACGCACCTGGACGCGTGCCCGTTGCACTTGCACCTGCCGCCCACCTGCAGGTCGGACACGGAGTAGAAGTAACTGTCACGCGCCAGCTCCGAGTCGTCCTCGTTCTCGTCCCCGAGCGTGTGCAGGCGCGTGAACACCACGCGGATGTCCGTGGCCGTGACCCAGTCCTGCAGCACGGGCGAGTTGTCGAAGTCGTGCGCGGACGGGCGCGCGTCCAGCGTGCTGAAGGCGATGAGGCCGCCGCGCAGCGGGTGCATGTCCGTGTGCGCGTCCGTGCACACGGCCTCCTGCTCGTTCTGCTTGGTGACGGGCGCGCGCGGCTGCCGCGCGTACACCTTCTTGCACTGCGTGGAGTAGAACTGGAATGGCACCCACGACTTGCCGTAGTCCATGGACTTGTAGATGGCCATGGACTCGGGTCTGGGGGAGCAGAACTGCAGGCTCACGTACGTCACCTCGAACTTCTTGCCCAAGGGCAGCGTCAGCGTCACGTTGTGCGGGAATTGAACGTAGTTCTGGGACTGCCAGCACGTCAGGTTGTGCGGGTTGTTCAGGTCCGTGAGGTGCGTGGCCGGGCGGGACCTGCGGGGGTCCGACGAGTCGCACGTGTGACAGTCGCGGGCGCGCCCCCCCGCGTCCTTCTCGGTCACCACGCAGAAGCGCGCGGCGGGGCTCCCGCACGTGCTCGACACGCGCACGTCCTTGCCGAAAGCGGCGTTGATGAAGTCCGGGATGCACCTGCGCGCGTGCCCGTGCTCGTCGTAGCACGGGTCCGGGGGAGAGGACTGCGCGGAGAACATGCTGAGCGCGTGCGCCCCCAGGACCCCCGGGGACAGGGAGGACATGGAGGACAGAGACAGCAGCAGCAGCAGCTGGGGGACCCGCAGAGTCCAGGGACCCATGATGGAGGCGAGGACAGAGACCAGATGATGAAGAGGAGCAAACTGATGAGGAGGACTGAGCGTGGGACAAAAACTCACGAAACTCCACCAGAACCTCCACCTGCGACTGCGAGTGTCCAAATGCTGCACTCCAGAGAGTCTGTCCCGTTCAAACTGTCCTCCTCCTCTGAGGAGCGAGAGATGAATGAGTGTGTCCTCACAGTCCCACCTCTGTCCACCGCTGTCCTCTGATGGACCAACAGTGAGGCTGCGACAGCACCGCCATCTGCTGGTGGATCTGCAGAACTGCACCTGAACACAACAGGTCCTCCAAGCTGCACGAACATGAGCTTTTAAAATCCCACCTTCCTCAGAACATATAAAAGTAGGGGTGCGAATCTCTCAGTGTCTGGAGAATCAATTCAATTCCGATTTTTGGTGATGCGATTCGATCCAAAATCGATTTTTGATTCAGAAACGATTTTTCTATTAAAAATGGTCACAAATTTAGTTTCAGTTTTGTAACTGACAAGCTGAAAGGAATACACAACAATGTAAACAAATGGAAAAAAAAATTTATTATTAAAGTTTTATTCATTTTACATATTTAAAAAAACCCATAAAAGATAATGAAAAAAAAAACCATTTCATAAATATGTGAAAAAAATCAAAATACATAAAATGAAAGGTCGCAGAAAGAAGAAAACTTTCTTATTTTGTCTGCCCCTTTTTTCTCTTCAAAAAAAAAAAAAAAATTTTTACAAACAATCATTTAAACAATTAACTTCCAAAAACAACAGATCAATTTAGTAACATTTCACACTCAATAATCAACAAATACATTAGGATGATGCATCACTTAAAGCTTTAGTATTTTGCTAGCAGTTTAGACTTGGTAATTTTTTTGAATTTCATCACAGAGTTTACATCTTTAAAGAGGAACTAAACTCAAAATTAACTTTTTTTAGCTGATAAACTCCCTAGAATGTGTCTAAAATGTTGTATAGCACTATGTCTGTGTTAATCTTCACATATTTGTGCGTATTAGTTTAAATCTGCAATATTTGGTCTAAAAACGTGTTTACAGTAACCCTATGGGTTGAACTATGGTATTGCAGCCTAATTTTCTTATTAGTCAAGGACTGTTCACTCTGACGTGTCTTNTATGTATATATACAAGAATATGCATATATGTACATATGCATAAACATATAGATGTATATATGCATAAACATATACATGTATATATATGCATATACATATAATGTACAGATAGACATATACATGTAAATATAACATGTTCAACTGAAGTTGTGTGTGTTTGTGTGTGTGACTGTTTTGTGGTTTTTAAGGACAGTGTTTTGTCAGGACAGTAATGAGCTGTTATCTGATTGATTGTCTGATTGTTTATAGCGTATGACTGTCCAAACAAACAACTGTCCATAAAAACCACAATACACTCCTATACACACCTAATTGAACATTAAGGTTGATGAAACCACACGTAGCAAGTAATTCTGTTTAGGAACACAAGAACTAAAATGTACCTTGGTATTCGTGTTTAAAGGAAGTTGATCGTGCTTCTGGCTACCTGCGATCTCCTGACTCTGGACGTGTTCACATGACATCTGTAAGAGATCATTTATACTTATATTTAGAGGAAATTCTACATTTTGATGATAGCTGCTGTCACATGTAAACCAATAAACATTACATGATTGTTTGTTTTTGGCCAAAGTATCCATCTCACATAAAGGAAAGATAAATGGACAGAGTATTTACAAAACTCCTCTCATGATAGGTGGACTAAGATGAAATTAAAATTAGCTGAATGAAAGAAAACTATAAATTTAAAAACTGTGACTAATAATATTGAAGTCATACTTAACAATCCCTGCATTATTTATATAATTGATATCTATGTCATATACATACACACAAATATACATATATACATGTATATAAGCATATCATAAATGCATATTCATGTACTGTACAGTGTATATACATATATGCATATAAATGTATATATGCATATCAGATAGACATATACATGTAAATATAACATGTTCTACTAAAATTGTGTGTGTTTGTGTGTGTGACTGTTTTGTGGTTTTAATGGACAGTGGTTTGTTAGGACAGCAATACGCTATAATCAGACAATCAGATAACAGCTCATTACTGTCCTGACAAAACACTGTCCTTAGAAACCACAAAACAGTCACACACACAAACACACACAATTTGAGTTGAATTTGAATTTGAAACAATTTGAATCAATTTGAATCACTGCAAGTGGACAGGTAACATTAGACCTGCCTTCAAGAAGAACTGGACTAATGACGTATATTCTAGTATAAACGTCACTGAACTGGGAGCACCCACAGCACCACTAACACACTCAAAATGGATTCCACCACAAAGATTCAGCCAGAAGATACACACCACCCATGGCCTTATTGAAAGATTATTGAAAGATTATTGAAAGACTGTTCAGTACAGCAGGACATCTCCCTAAAAAACCAGACTGGACTCAAAAAACTGTGAAAACCAACTTCTTCTGAACTTGAACAATAAATTCTTGTATCAATATTAAAATGTATCAGTTCATGGGATGTTAGGAGACAAGAAATGTCTCGACACTCAGATCCAAGTTTTGAAAATGGTGTCAGGAATTTAAAATATTGTTCACTTTTGATCCATGGTTGACTGGACAATATTTTAACTAGAGTTGATGACAAACTGGAGGTGAAATGATCAGTGTCTGTTCCTTTGTCAGGTCTAATGCCGGGTTTCCACCAGACGCTTTTCGCGCTGCAAAAAATCTCCTACCGCACTGTGTTGGCTGCTTGTCAACAGATGTCTGTTCTCATCGAACATGTCTGCAGACACGCAGTGGGAGCAGCGGCTGGCTCCTTTTCCGTTTGTTTCTTCTACACCGGGCAGATAAAAAATCAGCTGTACATGAGCCTCGTTACTACTTGAGTGGATTTTTTATGAGCCAAACTGCAGCTCCTAAAGTCTTTGTTGAGATTAAAACATTTTTTTATGTTTGGGGTGACCGTACGCTCGAGCGGACAGCGGCAACTGTAAAAATGCCAAGTTTCTTACCGGAGGCTGTTTTCTTCATGGAGGCTCGATGGGTAAGTTTGAAAAGTCCAAAAAAAAGTCCTGTCGTTGTTGCGTGATCACATGGCAGAGTCTATCCCGATTGGTTGCTGCTAAGCTGCGAGCAGCAGAAGCAGGACAAATCGAGCTTCGACAGTCGCTGCTCGGAGGTGACGTGGGAGCGGAAAAAAGCTGCCACTCACTGCCGCGCTGCTTGAACTGCTGTAGATGCGCCGCATCCAACATGCCCGGCCACATAGACTTTCAATGTAAAGTGGCTGCTTCGGAGGCGCGAAAAGCGTTTGGTGGAAACCTGGCATAATGCTCCTTTTTTTCAGACAGATAACTTTAATTTAAACATGTTTACTGCAGTTAAAATGACACATTGGTTCTGCTTTGTGTTAAATAAAAACTTTCAAAGGTAAAATAATTCCTCTCTTATTTTGCTTAATGACATTTAACTCTGCATGTCATCCCTGAAATTCTGACACACAGAATCACAAGTCCAAGTGTGAACTGTGTCACAGAGTAAACACAATAAAAACATGTGTTATCTGCAGCATTGTTCTTTAAAATGGAAAAACACTATTAATGTATTACAGAAAATATGCGTACAGTACACACACTTAATGATACTGTAGACCATTGCATTAGGCAATACATTCAGCAAGTACTTTTACTTTAATACTTTAAGCATTTTTAAAAGCAAGTACTTATTTACTTTTACTTAAGTAAACACAATATAATGGTACATCTACTTTTACTAGAGTACATTTTTGTCTGTTTATTTGTACTTTTACTTATAAACAGTGTTTGAGTACTTTCTCCACCACTGGTCTCCAGCTACAAGTACTTGGGTGTGCACTTGAATTATAGCCTCAGCTGGACCAACAACACAACCAGCCTGATCAACAAAGTTCATCAGAGACTCTACTACCTCAGGCGGCTGAGACGAGCTGGTCTGAGTAGCCCAGTCCTCATCTCCTTCTACAGGTGTGCAGTGGAGAGCATCCTGTGCTACAGCATCAACGTGTGAGCACAGGATGCTCTCCATCGCACACCTGTAGAAGGAGGTGAGGACTGAGCTTCCCAGACCAGCTCTTCTCAGCCGTCTGAGGAAGTAGAGTCTCTGATTACCTTTTTTTGATCAGGGCGGTGGTGTTGTCTGTCTTCACCTCCTTCTACACGTGTGCCGTTGAGAGCATCCTGTGCTCCGGCATCAACGTGTGGCATGGAGGCTGCACAGCTGCAGAAAGAAAAGCTCTGCAGAGAGTGGTGAAGGCTGCACAGAAGATGTTGGAGTCAGTCTCCCCACCATCACAGACATTTACACCTCCAGATGCAGGAAGAGAGCCACCTGTATCATGAAAGACCCCACTCACCCAGCACACAAACTCTTTGCCCCACTCCCCTCAGGAAGGAGGTTGAGGAGCATCAAATGTAGAACCACTAGACTGAGGAACAGCTTCTACCCTGAGGCTGTTAGACTCATGAATAAATAAACAATTAGAAAACAGTAATTACTGCAAAACATCACAACATGCTGATCTGTTTTTTTGTTTCTGTGTTCATTTGTGACCATCTGCTCATACAGACTCATGTCCGTGCTGCTGTTTGTAATTATGTTTTCCTATTATATTAGGGCTTAGTGTATTTCTAGTTGATGTTTTTCTTAGTTATATCCTACATGTTATTGCTGTTTTTCTCTCACATTTTGTTGTTGGATGTAACTGGGACCTTGTGTACATAATCTTGTTTCATCACATGTACCACATGCGGTGCAAATGACAATAAAGATGATTAGACTCTGATTAAAGTTGTACACCTCTTGGACTAGCTGAAAACATGTAAAAATATGTGGCAGGATGTCCCTACGGACATTGAACGCACCACATGAGTGCGGGATGTGATTGGGTCCAAGGCTGGCTTCCGGTATAAAAAGGGCCAGGCTTCAGTGGTTGACTTCACGTCATCCGCCTTCCGGTTCAGACCCTGGCGTCTGCTGGCTGGGTCGCGCCAGCGTAACTGAATGTGCGCTTTAAGGTCGCCGTGATCTACTGTTCCACGACCAAATGTACAAGCCTCCTGCTTCCCTCTACTGTTGAGGTGGAGCTCGTGGTGAGTAAAGCGCTAGTTCGTCTTTCTGTTTTATGTTCAGCTTTTAATTCTAATCTTTGTTTATTAGCTGCTGCTGTTTGTCCTTCACCGTTTTGTTCACCTGCTGTTCGAGCTGTCCACTGGCTGTCGTCTTGCTGTCCTGGCTGCTGATTTGATGCCCACTGTTCTGGTCAGCTTAAGGCTGGCTGCATCACCCGTCCTGTCTGGCTGATCGGGGCCGACTGGGGTTCAGCCCGGACTGGGGTTCAGCCCGGACTAATCGTCTTGGTGCCGGCGTGGATGGTGTCTGCTGCAGCGCAACGGTTCTCCCAGGACGAACTCTTTGGACAGCTGTGGCTTGATTAATTGGACATCTCCCAGGCGGTGGTATTAATTCTGCCGTGGTGTACTACTGTCTTTTTTTTGTTTTAAACACTTTATCGAATTGCACTTTCATTGTTGCCAGGAGTTATTACTGCCTTTTTAACTGTGTATTTTAAATTTAGGATTTTTTATTAAACAAATTGTGCAATTTATTGGTGTTTGTGTGAAGTGTCTCCTGCCTCATCTTCTGCAACGGGTCTAAAGTGCCTAAAGGGTAACTTTTAATAAAGTTTTTAACCAAATTCATTTTTTTAAATAGATTATTTTTTTTAAACTAAAAGTTGCCTAAAGTATTTTTTTACCCATACCCGTTCGGCTACAAATATAAAAAAGTTACAAAACAATTCTAAGTTTTCACCAATTGCACGTCACTTATACAGTATTCTGATACCTACTTGACACTGCAGACTACGTGATGGTGTAACGACACTGCAACGTGATGATGTAATGACGCTGTTCGTCTGTCTGCTCACTGCTTTGAGGTTAAAAAAAGAAAAATATGAGCATATTTTGCACAGAAATGACATTGAAAACATTAAAACCTCTACCACCGCATGTGGTACATGTGATGAAACGAGATTATTTACACCGGGTCCCAGTAACATCCAACAACAAAAAAATGTAAGAGAAGAACAGTAGTAACATCTAAGATATGATCTAAGAAAAACATCAGCTAAAAATACACTAAGCACCAATGTACCGTAATAGAAAAACATCAATACAAGCAGCAGCACGAGCATGAGTCCGTATGAGCAGATGGTCACAAATGAACAGCAACAGGAAAACAGATCAGCATGATGTGATATTTTGCAGTGATTATTCTTATCATGTATTATTCATGAGTCTAACAGCCTCAGGGTAGCAGCTGTTCCTCAAGTGGTTCAACATTTGATGCTCAACCTACTTCCTGAGGGGAACAGGGCAAAGATTGTGTATGCGCTGGATGAGTGTGGTCCTTCATGATGCAGGTGGCCCTCTTCTTGCATCTGGAGGTGTAGATGTCTGAGTGGTGAAGGCTGCACAGAAGATGTTGGAGTCAGTCTCCCCACCATCACAGACATCTACACCTCCAGATGCAGGGAGAGGGCCACCTGCATCATGAAAGACCCCACTCACCCAGCACACACAGTATTTGCCCCGCTCCTCTCAGGACGGAGGTTAAGGAGCATGAAATGTAGAACCATTAGACAGAGGAACAGCTTCTACCCTGAGGCTGTTAGACTCATGAATAATTAAATAATAAGAATAATCACTGCAAAATATCACATCATGCTGATGCCGATCTGTTTTCTTGTTGCTGTGTTCATCTGTGACCATCTGCTCATACAGACTCAGGTTCGTGCTGCTGTTTGTAATGATGTTTTTCTACTACATTAGGGCTTAGTGTATTACTAGTTGATGTTTTTCTTAGTTATATCCTAGATGTTATTACTGTTTTTCTCTCACATTTTATTGTTGGATGTAACTGGGACCATGTGTACATAATCTCGTTTCATCACATGTACCACATGTGGTGCAAATGACAATATTCTGACTGTGATTCTGATAAAAGTTGCAGGACTAGCTGAAAACATGTAAAAATATGAAAAAGTTACAAAAAAATTCTCAGTTTTCACCAAATGCACGTCACTTCTATTTAAATCTTACCTGCTTCACTGCAGTTTGACCGTGATGATGTAACGATGCTCTTTAGGGAAGGGTAGGGGCTGTCTGCTCACTCTGCTTTGAGGTGAAAAATGAAACATAAGAGCAAATTTAGCACAAAAATCACGGTGAAAACATTAAAACCTCTCTTTATGTTACAATACAGCGTTCACAGCTTGTCATGCTACGGTGGTCAAGTTAAATGTTAACGCTTCTTCTTCTTTCAGCTTTTCCCTTTTCAGGGGTCGCCACAGCGAGTCATCCTCCTCCACCTCACTCTGTCCTCTGAATCCTCTGTCCTCACTCCAACTACCTTCATGTCCTCGCTAACTGCATCCATATATCTCCTCTTTGTCTTTTTCCTGCAGCTTCATGTCTAACATCCTTCTACTAATATACCCACTGTCCCTCCTCTGGACATGTCCAAACCATTGTCCCTCCTCTGGACATGTCCAAACCACTGTCCCTCCTCTGGACATGTCCAAACCACTGTCTCTCTGACTGTCCACCTGCTGAGTGTCTCTCTGACTGTCCTCCTGCCGAGTGTCTCTCTGACTGTCCACCTGCTGAATGTCTCTCTGACTGTCCACCTGCTGAGTGTCTCTCTGACTGTCCTCCTGCTGAGTGTCTCTCTGACTGTCCTCCTGCTGAGTATCTCTCTGACTGTTCACCTGCTGAATGTCTCTCTGACTGTCCACCTGCTGAATGTCTCTCTAACTGTCCACCTGCTGAGTGTCTCTCTGACTGTCCACCTACTGAATGTCTCTCTGACTGTCCTCCTGCTGAATGTCTCTCTGACTGTCCACCTGCTGAGTGTCTCTCTGACTGTCCACCTGCTGAATGTCTCTCTGACTGTCCTCCTGCTGAGTGTCTCTCTGACTGTCTACCTGCTGAATGTCTCTCTGACTGTCCACCTGCTGAGTGTCTCTCTGACTGTCCTCCTGCCGAGTGTCTCTCTGACTGTCTACCTGCTGAATGTCTCTCTGACCGTCTACCTGCTGAATGTCTCTCTGACTGTCCACCTGTTGAGTGTCTCTCTGACTGTCTACCTGCTGAGTGTCTCTCTGACTGTCCACCTGCTGAGTGTCTCTCTAACTGTCCACCTGCTGAATGTCTCTCTGACTGTTCACCTGCTGAATGTCTCTCTGACTGTCCTCCTGCTGAGTGTCTCTTTGACTGTCTACCTGCTGAATGTCTCTCTGACTGTCCACCTGCTGAGTGTCTCTCTGACTGTCCTCCTGCTGAGTGTCTCTCTGACTGTCTACCTGCTGAATGTCTCTCTGACTGTCTACCTGCTGAATGTCTCTCTGACTGTCCAGATGGACATAGACATGTAAATATAACATGTTCAACTGAAATTGTGTGTTTGTGTGTGTGACTGTTTTATGGTTTTTAAGGACAGTGTTTTATCAGGACTGTAATGAACTGCCATCTGATTGATTGTCTGATTGTTTATAGCGTATGACTAGCCTGGCCCTCGCCATACCTGCACAGCTCCGCTCAATTCTATTTCCCTTCACTGCTGGGTCTGGGATTTGTCCCATAGACAACGATTCCTCCGGTCGATTTTTGACCGGACCAATCAGAGAACAGAAGGCGGATTGGCAGATTAACAGACCAATCAGAGAACAGAAGGCGGAGTTTTGAACGACGTCGACTGACGTCGTCAGTTAAAATGGCTGCCACCACGAAGGAATTTTCCAGAAAACAA
Organism: Garcialebias charrua; assembly: GCA_038048925.1. Lineage (NCBI taxonomy): Eukaryota > Metazoa > Chordata > Actinopteri > Cyprinodontiformes > Rivulidae > Garcialebias > Garcialebias charrua. The sequence goes on along the minus strand of JBBPBX010000966.1, from coordinate 75,597 downwards.
GGTAAAAAACTATTATTTCTTTCCTGAGAAAAACTATATTTCTTAGCTGACGTTTTATCAGAAGTGTTTCTGAGCTTAACAGTTCCTAAATCAATTCACGAAATGGTCAAATCTGCTGGATTTAAATAGTTTCGGTTTCACATTTTCCAAACAGCCTCAGGGTGCGCTACGAAAATAAATGATAAAAAATCGAATTTTATCTCAAATGTTTCATCAAGGCCAACAGTCAGTAAATTAGAGCCATATAATTACACACTGGTAGCAGAAAAAATATCCACCAAGTGGTTTCTGAGCTTTTTATCTGAATAGCCTGGACCTTGCCAGGCTAAGCTAACAAAACTACGCCTTCTGTTCTCTGATTGGTCCGGTCAAAAATAGACCGGAGAAATCGTTTTCAATGGGAGGAATGCCAGACCCTAGTACGAAGCAAAGTGAAGGACAGGGTTTGGTTTTAACCAGGCTAGCGTATGACTGTCCTAACAAACAACTGTCCATAAAAAAACCACAATACACTCCCATACACACACAATTGAACAATAAGGTTGATGAATCCACACGTAGCAAGTATATCTGTTTAGGAACACAAGAACTAAAATGTACCTTGGTACTCGTGTTTAATGGAAGTTGATCGCTCTTCTGGCTACCTGCGATCTCCTGACTCTGGACGTGTTCACGTCATCTGGAACAGATCATTTATACTTATATTTAGAGGAAATTCTACATTTTGATGATAGCTGCTGTCACATGTAAACCAATAAACATTACATGATTGTTTTTGGCCAAAGTATCCATCTCACATAAAGGAAAGATGGATGGACATAGTATTTACAAAACTCCTCTCATGATGGGTGGACTAAGATGAAATTAAAATTAGCTGAATGAAAGAAAACTATAAATTTAAAAACTGTGACTAATAATATTGAAGTCATACATAACAATCCCTGCATTATTTATAAAATTGATATCTATGTCATATACATACACACAAATATACATATATACATGTATATAAGCATATCATATATGCATATTCATATACAGTGTATATACATATATGCATATACATGTATACTGTATATGCATATACATATACTGTACAGATAGACATATACATGTAAATATAACATGTTCAACTGAAATTGTGTGCGTTTGTGTGTGTGACTGTTTTGTGGTTTTTATGGACATTGTCATATGCTATAAACAGACAAGCAGATTACAGTTCATTACTGTCCTGACAAAACACTGTCCTTAGAAACCACAAAACAGTCACACACACAAACACACACACAATTTCAGTTTATCATGTTTTTAAGAAAGCAAGATGTTTGATGGATAGATGGATGATATTTGATGGATGGATACATGGATGGATGGATGGATGTTTGATGGATGGATGGATGGATGCATGCATGGATGGATAAAAGGTGGACATCAGTCAGTAAAGACTCCATCTGTCTGCGTTCAGCAAGGTTGGATGTTTGATGGATGGATGGATGGATGGATGGATGGATGGATGATGTGTGGATGTTTGGATGGATGTTTGATGGATGATGTGTGGATGTTTGATGGATGGATGGATAAAGCGTGGACATCAGTCAGTAAAGAATCCATCTGTCTGGGTTCAGTAAGGCAGGATGTTTGATGGATGGATAGATGGATGTTTGATGGATGGATGGATGGATGGATGTTTGATGGATGGATGGATGGATAAAGCGTGGACCTCAGTCAGTAAAGAATCCATCTGTCTAGGTTCAGGAAGCCAGGATGTTTGATGGATGTTTGATGGATGGATGGATGGATGGATGGATGTTTGATGGATGGATGGATGGATAAAGCGTGGACATCAGTCAGTAAAGAATCCATCTGTCTGGGTTCAGTAAGGCAGGATGTTTGATGGATGGATAGATGGATGTTTGATGGATGGATGGATGGATGGATGTTTGATGGATGGATGGATGGATAAAGCGTGGACCTCAGTCAGTAAAGAATCCATCTGTCTAGGTTCAGGAAGCCAGGATGTTTGATGGATGGATGATGGATGGATGTTTGATGGATGGATGGATGTTTGATGGATGGATGGATGGATGTTTGATAGATGGATGTATGTATGGATGGATAAAGCGTGGACCTCAGTCAGTAAAGAATCCATCTGTCTGGTTTCAAGAAGGCCGGATGTTTGATAGATGGATGGATAGATAGATGGATGGATGTTTGATGGATGAATGATGGATGGATGTTTGATGGATGGATGGATGGATGGATGGATGTTTGATGGATGGATGGATAAAGTGTGGACCTCAGTCAGTAAAGAATCCATATGTCTGGGTTCAGGAAGGCAGGATGTTTGATGATGGATGGATGATGTTTGATGGATGGATGGATGGATGGATGTGTGGATGTTTGATGGATGGATGGATGTATGGATGGATAAAGCGTGGACCTCAGTCAGTAAATAATCCATCTGTCTGGGTTCAGTAAGGCAGGATGTTTGATGGATGGATGGATGTTTGATGGATGGATATATGTTTGATGGATGGATGGATGTTTGATGGATGGATGGATGGATGTTTGATGGATGGATGGATGTTTGATAGATGGATGGATGGATAAAGCTTGGACCTCAGTCAGTAAAGAATCCATATGTCTGGGTTTAGGAAGGTAGGATGTTTGATGGATGATGGATGGATGGATGTTTGATGGATGGATGTTTGATGGATGGATGAATGCATGGATGGATGGATAAAGCGTGGACCTCAGTCAGTAAAGAATCCATATGTCTGGGTTCAGGAAGGCAGGATGTTTGATGATGGATGGATGATGTTTGATGGATGGATGGATGGATGTGTGGATGTTTGATGGATGGATGGATGTATGGATGGATAAAGCGTGGACCTCAGTCAGTAAATAATCCATCTGTCTGGGTTCAGTAAGGCAGGATGTTTGATGGATGGATGGATGTTTGATGGATGGATATATGTTTGATGGATGGATGGATGGATGTTTGATGGATGGATGGATGGATGTTTGATGGATGGATGGATGTTTGATAGATGGATGGATGGATAAAGCTTGGACCTCAGTCAGTAAAGAATCCATATGTCTGGGTTTAGGAAGGTAGGATGTTTGATGGATGATGGATGGATGGATGTTTGATGGATGGATGTTTGATGGATGGATGAATGCATGGATGGATGGATAAAGCGTGGACCTCAGTCAGTAAAGAATCCATCTGTCTGTTTTCAGGAAGGCGGGATGTTTGACTCACCAAATACCAAATGACCTCTTGGACTAGCTGAAAACCTGTACATGTAAAAATATGAAAAAGTTAAAAAACAATTCTCAAGTTTATACAATACACTTATACAGTATTCTGTATTATTCAGTATTCAGTATTCCAACAACAGTATTCTTATACCTACATAAAACTGCAGTCAACGTGATGACGTAACGAGGCTGCAACGTGATGACGTGATGACGTAACGACGCAGTTCGTCCGTCTGCTCACTGCTCAGAGGTAAAAAAAAAAAAAAAAGAGCAAATTTAGCACAAAAATCACGGTGAAAACATTAAAACCTCTCTTTATGTTACAATACAGCGTTCACAGCTTGTCACGCTGCAGTGGTCAAGTTAAATGTTAACGCTTCTTCTTCTTTCGGCTTTTCCCTTTTCAGGGGTCGCCACAGCGAGTCATCCTCCTCCACCTCACTCTGTCCTCTGAATCCTCTGTCCTCACTCCAACTACCTCCATGTCCTCTCTAACTGCATCCATATATCTCCTCTTTGTCTTTTTCCTGCAGCTGCATTTCTAACATCCTTCTACCAATATACCCACTGTCCCTCCTCTGGACATGTCCAAACCACTGTCCCTCCTCTGGACATGTCCAAACCACTGTCCCTCCTCTGGACATGTCCAAACCACTGTCCCTCCTCTGGACATGTCCAAACCACTGTCCCTCCTCTGGACATGTCCAAACCACTGTCCCTCCTCTGGACATGTCCAAACCACTGTCCCTCCTCTGGACATGTCCAAACCACTGTCCCTCCTCTGGACATGTCCAAACCACTGTCCCTCCTCTGGACATGTCCAAACCACTGTCCCTCCTCTGGACATGTCCAAACCACTGTCCCTCCTCTGGACATGTCCAAACCACTGTCCCTCCTAAACCACTGTCCCTCCTCTGGACATGTCTAAACCACTGTCCCTCCTCTGGACATGTCCAAACCACTGTCCCTCCTCTGGACATGTCCAAACCACTGTCCCTCCTAAACCACTGTCCCTCCTCTGGACATGTCCAAACCACTGTCCCTCCTCTGGACATGTCCAAACCACTGTCCCTCCTCTGGACATGTCCAAACCACTGTCCCTCCTCTGGACATGTCTAAACCACTGTCCCTCCTCTGGACATGTCTAAACCACTGTCCCTCCTCTGGACATGTCCAAACCACTGTCCCTCCTCTGGACTTGTCCAAACCACTGTCCCTTCTCTGGACATGTCCAAACCACTGTCCCTCCTCTTAACATGTCCAAACCACTGTCCCTCCTCTGGACATGTCCAAACCACTGTCCCTCCTCTGGACATGTCCAAACCACTGTCCCTCCTCTGGACATGTCCAAACCACTGTCCCTCCTCTGGACATGTCCAAACCACTGTCCCTCCTCTGGACATGTCCAAACCACTGTCCCTCCTCTGGACATGTCCAAACCACTGTCCCTCCTCTGGACATGTCCAAACCACTGTCCCTCCTCTGGACATGTCCAAACCACTGTCCCTCCTCTGGACATGTCCAAACCACTGTCCCTCCTCTGGACATGTCCAAACCACTGTCCCTCCTCTGGACATGTCCAAACCACTGTCCCTCCTCTGGACATGTCCAAACCACTGTCCCTCCTCTGGACATGTCCAAACCACTGTCCCTCCTCTGGACATGTCCAAACCACTGTCCCTCCTCTGGACATGTCCAAACCACTGTCCCTCCTCTGGACATGTCCAAACCACTGTCCCTCCTCTGGACATGTCCAAACCACTGTCCCTCCTCTGGACATGTCCAAACCACTGTCCCTCCTCTGGACATGTCCAAACCACTGTCCCTCCTACATCTGGACATGTCTAAACCACTGTCCCTCCTCTGGACATGTCCAAACCACTGTCCCTCCTCTGGACATGTCCAAACCACTGTCCCTCCTACATCTGGACATGTCTAAACCACTGTCCCTCCTCTGGACATGTCTAAACCACTGTCCCTCCTCTGGACATGTCCAAACCACTGTCCCTCCTCTGGACATGTCCAAACCACTGTCCCTCCTCTGGACTTGTCCAAACCACTGTCCCTTCTCTGGACATGTCCAAACCATTGTCCCTCCTCTTAACATGTCCAAACCACTGTCCCTCCTCTGGACATGTCTAAACCACTGTCCCTCCTCTGGACATGTCTAAACCACTGTCCCTCCTCTGGACATGTCTAAACCACTGTCCCTCCTCTGGACATGTCTAAACCACTGTCCCTCCTCTGGACATGTCTAAACCACTGTCCCTCCTCTGGACATGTCTAAACCACTGTCCCTCCTCTGGACATGTCTAAACCACTGTCCCTCCTCTGGACATGTCCAAACCACTGTCCCTCCTAAACCACTGTCCCTCCTCTGGACATGTCTAAACCACTGTCCCTCCTCTGGACATGTCTAAACCACTGTCCCTCCTCTGGACATGTCCAAACCACTGTCCCTCCTAAACCACTGTCCCCCCTCTGGACATGTCCAAACCACTGTCCCTCCTCTGGACATGTCCAAACCACTTATTTTACTAAATAACCACTCAAAACACCCACAAGTGATGCATAGATATTGTTCACCCGCTTCGGATGTTATCAGTCCATTCTATGGGCGCTATCATCTGTTATCATCCTCATTCAATGCGGTCAAAAGGCCCATCTTCTACCTCTTACGAGGTTTAAAGGTACGTTATCACCCTTACAATGAATGACAACATGCTCCGTCTTTAGCTACGTGGTTAGGTTTCGATTACGTTCTTTTAAACATGTTAAGAGGTACGTTGGACATTTTCTCCGATAGACTATGGGGATGATAATAATAATAATAATAATAATGAATTCAATTTATAACGCACTTTTCATTAACGAAAATCTCAAAGTGCTAACTGTGATAACAGTTGATAGCGCCCATTGTATGGACTGACAACATCCGAATCCGCTCTATTGTTGCTAGTTTATAAAAATGTTGATCAAGTTTGCTACAACGTGTCACGCTGTGGCGACGTCGTCACGCTACGTGAGTTTACATTTTTCTTCGTCTCATCTTCGTCACGTTCGACTCTAAATAACCGCTCAAACCACTCAAAACTCATGCACAGATAGTTGCTAATTTATATAAATGTTGATAAAGTTTGCTACAACATTCACACAGCGTGTCACGTTACACACGCTAACATTTACTTCAATGTCCTCAAAGCAAAAAAAATAAAAAATAAATTTAAATTAATTCTTACCTCTGTGCAGTCAATACCTCCGTCCACGTGCTGCAAAATCCACGGTTTAAACTTTTAAACTTTTAAAATCTCCGCTCACCTCAGGCCGTCATACTGCAGAAAGGAAGCCATTACGTCTCTACACGTGTCAGCTCGAGGGGTTTAACTTTTAAAACCTCGGCTGAGGCCCCGCCCACAACAGGGAGCAGAGGAGGGGCGTTGCAGTTTGGCGCGCTGTGTGTCAGTGAGCCACACACACGGCTTCAATAAATGCAACCGATACACAAAAACATACACACCACACACAAATACCCTGGGAGGTGCGTAGCCAGCCAATTTTATAAATGTAAATAACTTTTTATTAAAACAATTTTAAGTGTTAAAGCACACTCCAACTCATCCAGGCAGCCTATTAGCCACAAGTTACGCTGATATTGATGAGAAAAAACAATGTTTACATATTAATATATTTGGATACAATCTGTGTTTTATCCAGACATTGGCAAAGGCTGGCTAATACCAAATGTCCCGATAATGTCGGTACGTAGTCTGGCGCATAGGCGGGCCAATACGCTTGCACCAACGCACACACACACACACACACACACACACACACACACACACACACACACACACACACACACACACACACACACACACACACACACACACATATATATATTTACCATGAAACATTACTTCACTCGGTGCTGTTTTGATTTCTTCGTGAACTAATCCATTCCATTTGATTAACAGCAGAATACTCAAACCACTAAAAGTCCACTCCAGGTTTTCCTGGTTACCTCCAACTCTCCAGCAGTATGCTGTGTTTCTCCTCTGCGTCTCCTGCCTCGGCAGGACCTCACAGGTGGAGGAGGTGGAGACCATCATTCTAAACAATGAATGATGAGAAGAAACGTACGAAGCATTCGTGCGAACATGCCACGTCAGATTCAACAAACTCTTCTATCCTCAGGAAAAGTGTGTAAATGAGTTGCGTAAATATGATGAATCCCACCTGTTCTAACAACCTGCGCGTGCACGCGGAGAGGTTATTTACATAATTCCCACCCCTCAAAACACCATATAAGGCTACGTTTCCTGCCTCACAGAGCAGGAAGTGTCCATTCATTCAAAATCAAGAAGTAAAAAGAAGAACTTTACGCGTTCGGAGATTGAAGTTCTGCTCTCAGTCGCGCTGTGGCGCACCGCTACCCCCCCCCCCGCAAGTGTCGGATGGTCAAATATTTTTAATTTTAGTGTAAACAACTGTGTTACATTATAGTTTCACTTATTCAGAAGAGCTGTGGCGCACCGCTACCCCCCACCCCCCCGCAAGTGTCGGATGTGTTTTTGAACAGAAGCATTTTAAAATGTCTCGAAACTACAGTTAACTTCATATTAATATTAGTGCATGTTGTGTCTCCCGTGGGTCGTACAGTATCAGAAATCAAGAATAAATGGTTTGATCTGAAAATGGCTTCAAACAAACGTCTCGCCGCAGCACGGACAGGAGGAGGTCAAGGAATAGTCTGCGTTACCGAGATGGATGGAAAATAAATGCCATGCTGTGCAAGATGCGTGCCAACATGTTTTGCAGCACAAATGAGTCATGCGCGCTCCTCCAGGCCATCGCGCAACCCCATTTAGCAGGCTATATTTCGAATCAGATATAATTTGGACATTTATGGAGTGGTATTGCTTCCGATTAAGGATGCGTCAGGTGAAGGTGCTTTGATCCGTATGTGTGTACAGTCTATTGCTCCGATGGCAGCAATAGCATGAAAATCAGTCTTAATTTGTACTTGTTCTGCGGCGGTGTATGGGAATTTTATGTACCTGGGTGTTAATATGAGGAGCGGCTTTGATGACCAAGGGGAGCGCACGACTCACTGAAGCCTGCGCGACACACCAGACAAATTAAACTTAAAATTATAATTCTAATTCAAACAGAATAACCTATTGTCAAGAATAATTATGGTGCGTGATTTTTTTAAACCCAAAATATTTTCTAAATAACGAAATATGAAGTTATTAGTGAAGGAAATCCGTCTGGATAACAGCGGACCGACTGCTCGTAATATTTACGACAGGTCCGGACCACACGTAAATTTTGTTCGTATCTGAAAAAAATCCTAGGATACGAAAACATTGTTGAATGCCACAAATGATCCTAAATCGCTCGTACGCACAGTTTAAGAACAAATCTGTGCGTACGAACGGTTCTTGCATGAGGCCCAATGTTTCTAAACTCTGAATGCTCTAAAAGAGCGCAGCATGTCATGATCTCTGCGATCTTTGCTACCAGCTGCTCTCTGCCACCTGCCAGCGCTCTCGACCATGCCCACTTCTCCACTTCAGAGCGGAGAGCATGACATGCTGAGGGAGGACGCTTTTCCCTGCAGCTGTGGGCTGCACACACTTGCAGCAGGTGCTAAATATATATATTTTTTAATTTAAAAAAATTAATGACGATCTCGCAGCTCTTCCAACAATCAGCCAGTTGAGTCATGTCCAATCTTACTTTGAAAAACCACGAAAGAGCGAGTCCGCGAAAGTCGAACAGCGAAGTAACGATGGACTACTGTATCGTATTACGTTTCTTACAATATAACTCTCAAAACAATCCACAGTTAAACTATATATATATATATTTAAAACACTTTTAAACGATTGTTTCTAATCTGATTTTCATTAGCAAAAAAACTTAAGGAATATTTTAATAAAACTTTAATTTTGATTATTTTAAGTAAAATCAAATATGACTTTGCACATGGAAAGCTGTAGCTGTTGTAAACCTTTCACATCTGTTACCTAATGACAGATGGTACTCTGCTCATTTCTTCAAGCAAACAAATAACTTTAGTGTTTGGTTGCAATAACTTTTTTCTGCTCTTGAAAACTGCATATGTGCCAGAAAACTAATTACTGTTGCAATATTGCATAGAGCTCTCATGTGACGCCTATCAGAAATATGTTTTTGCATTTTCTGCTACATGAAACCTCCATTTAATATGAATCATGAATCTCTTTAAAAACCAGTCTGCTTTGACTGGTCAGTTCAACAAAGTCTTGGTTATTTTTATCCTATAAATTTGGATTAAAAAAAAGCATTTAATTGTCTATAAAGGATGAAAACAATAAAAAAAAAGACAGGAATGTAAGATGTACTGGCTGTCTGGTTTTTTGCTTATCTGAATAAAATACAAGAACCTGCTTATATTGTTTAAGTTTCACCTTTAAAACAAAAATCAAGCTTGTGAACATTTCTATAGTTCATGACTCTTACTGTGTCCAACGACTCCTCGCTCCTTTTTTTGTGCTCATTTGATGTCTGCTCATCTGGCAGGATAAAGAGCTCGGCTGTAGTTGGAAGTCCCGGGTACAGAGACACCAGCAGCTGATCTTCAGGGACTCCTGAAACCTGCAGTGATTGGACAGGACAACCGACAGGTGGGACTCTTTAATTAAGGTTAAAGTTTGAGCTCATAATTTACCTTTAAAGTTCAAATCTTATTCAGTCCTGCTCGATAGGTAACGTGTTGCCATGTTGAGCTTCAACTCACAGACTGTCATCACAGATAAACTTGAAAGGGGCTCATGGGGTATATAACAACATGGCTTCTGTGCTATTACTGCACAGAGGTATGAAATAATAATGACCAGCCAAGTCCGATGATGTTTCCAGCAAAGATCTGTTGGGACTTGATGTACCTGTGACAGAGCTGTCCGCACCACACGGCCTATGTCTTCCCTCCACTCAGGGATGTCAGGGTTGTGCTCGTCAAGAGCCGGAGAAAACGACAACAGCAGCGACCTGAAGAACTCTGTGACCAAAAAAAAAAAAAAAGTTGGAGGTGATGTCTATTAGAATATGAATGCTGCTTCTGGTTTGGCTTCTGATTAATCTAATGCACAGTTTTGTCTTTTTTCATTTGGGAGCGTACGCCTTGAAGTTAATTGCTCCTCCAGATTTCGTGTTCGCGTACCGTGACATTTTATTCATTAGGTGGGTCTGCGTTGACGTACACGAGGCACAGCTCGCCGCGCTGACCGAGAGACATTACACTTTCCCCAAATAACATATTGCATATTCATGTAACACCAAATAAAGTGCTTCGAAGTCCGTCTTTTCTGCTCACCTTTAACAGTTATGACTTTTGAGTCCTGCAACACGGTGCTTCCACAGGCAACTTGGACCGTGACCTTGTTTTTCCCCTCTCTGTGAAACATGTGGGAGATGCTTCCTTCCAAAGTTATAATGGGCTGAATTTCAAACGTGGGGGAAAAAAACAACAGAGAAATGCTCAGAAAAAAAAAACATACTGAATAAATACCACATATATTTTTATTTATTTATTTATTTATTTATTTATTTAAGTTAGGACAATGCATATTAATCAACATAACAGCAGGTAGCATCAATGTAAATATGCCGGAGTTAGCACAATAGCTAGTTTTCATCCGTTGTCCTAAGGCAGGTAAGAATAAGAAACATCCCATAAAACAAAAGAGCAGAGAAAAATACAAACATCACCTATATAGCACATAACACAACATAAAATTACAATAAAAATATGATGCCATAAGAAAATAGACAAAGTAATCTACACATGAGTGCACTTCTGATTAGTTTTCAGCCAAAGTTTCAGAGAATTTTTAAAGCTGGAGTAGGTGCCACAGTTCCTGATGGAAACTGGCAGTGTGTTCCATGACTGCGTGCCTCTGATGGACACCACCATTTGGCCAAATTTAGTCCTGCGCCGCTGCACATCACAATCTCCTCTGGTCAGTGCTCTTGTGTTTACTGTACTTGTTTTTTTACTTATAAAATATATTAAAGGAGGAGGAGCAAGTCCATTTAAAACTTTAAAAATCAGGCAAACGTCCATAAAAATCTGATAGCTATTAAAATCCAAAATGTACTTATTTATGATGTTGCAATAATGATACTGTATTGGCTTTTTGTCAAAAACGTTCAGTGTTTTCTTAAAAAGCGTCTTTAGGGGCTTCATGACGATCTCTGAAGTGTGAGACCATGTAGTATAACAATAGGCTATATGGCTGAAGATCATGGCATGCATGTAAGCCTTTGCTGATTCTGTTGTAAGAGAAGGTCTTATATGTTTGAAGTTTGCCAGATTAAGTTTAATAATATGTGAAATTCTCTTTACATGTTGCCGGACCTTTATATGCAGCCCTTGACACACTGAATAATGAGGGTTGCTTCAGTGAACACAATCAACGTGATAAATACATATGACAACACATCTGGGCTGGATCTTTCACAACGGTGCGTCCAGTTACGATTTTTGCATGGTTTGCGCAAAAGCGTTGCAGAATTTACACTTTTTGAAAATGGTAAACAAAGTACAAGAACATGAGAGGAGTGGGAGAGTGAAGGCAGTGACAGCAATAGATGTGTGTTGTGCAAACAGGAGGAGGAGAAGCTTCTCACCTCGGAGCTGTTGTCAAACCACCAGAAGAAGGTCAGAGTCCTGGTGTGGCTCGGCCAGACTACAGCAGTCAGATTAGCTGCTTTCCCTCTGATGGCTACAATAGGGATGGAGAAATACACGTGCTCCACCGGACCTGAAGCATCAACACATACATCAATCAGCGCACGCACCAAATCAGTGCAGATCCAGCTGCTTTTTGCAGTTTCCAAGAATGAAATGCATTAAAAAAGGACTATGATTGACATCAAAATTCAGCAACGTGAAGACGTGAACATCTATGAAAGAAAAAAGGTCCATGCTGTATGCACTGCTGCAGGAATGAGTAATGATGTTACTTCTTCACATACTGGTGATGTGTAAAAAAAGCGTGCTGCTGTCAGATCCCTGGCTGTTTTCTGCTGAAGCCGTCACTCGGTAAATCCCAGTCATCCTGTAGATGTGCTTGATGCCATCATCGGTCCTGCTCAGGTTGGAGTACGTGATCTTGATGCCGTCCCCGAAGTCTAACTGGATGCTGGTGCTCGGCGAGTCTCCCTGTGGGCACGCAGTATGACACAGCATCTGTCAGCACGGCTTAGGTTAGGACACTTTTAGTTAGGCCACATAAAACCTGGAGAAAGCTCAGCCCGCCGCTTAAGTGCTGGGGCTCAGATGTCCTTTAAGCTGTGTCACTAAAGTTCTGTAGGTGAATATGAATAAAAGGTGACAGTAAATCTGCTGGGAAAACAAGAGGAAACGTGGAAAAAGGAGACCAAAAATATCATTGAGTGTCTAAAAGTAGGACGTCTGTGTCTTTAAACTGTTTGACATCAGGTGTAATAATTCACAGTGGGTTGCATTTAAATTACAAAAACTTCCATGATTAACTTTAATTAAAAAAAAAGGCTTTGTGCAGTGTGACTTTTTTTTGGTCTTTTGTTCCTATTGTTTTTGTAGCATGAATGCAACAGGTCAAATATAATGCCCACATCAACAACAGAACAACAGCAACATAAAAAAACAACAGGAAAAAAGTAGTTCCAATTCAGTTGTAATGTACCATATTTTCCGACGTATAAGTCACAGTATTTTGCAAAGTTTTGTCAGTCCTGCAACTTATACGTCGAAGCGACTTATATCCCCCCCTCCATATTCATAACACCAGTGGTGGGCAAATGAACGCTAGATAGCGCTAAAGCGCTAATCCGCTCACAGAGGACCTAAACTTTTTGTCAGCGTTTTTGTGGATTGACTAACTTTTATAATTCATAAGCGGATTTGTGCTATTTTTATTTAAAATGCAGTACCGCTAATAACTAATTATCTATCAGTAAAAACCAATAAACTTATTTACAAGCTCTTATGCTGGCTCCGTAGCTGCTTGTTTTACCTTTTTCCCCACCGTAAAGAGCAGAGAGGAGGGAGGGTTGGAGGGGGAGGGAGCAGAGCGGAGAACAGACTCGGATCTACCATGTAGGTAAATGATGCCGTTGCCTGGGGATCCCAATCAGCATGGGGCCCCGGCCCCGCCGCGCCCCGGCCAGTCACCTACATCCCTAACATTGATCCTGCTTGTTAATGTACATTTAACATAAAAATAATTATAGTTACGATGAAAACGATCATTAAATACGCAATAAAAAAACGGTCGATTTCTTTATCCCCCTACTAAAAATGGACTATTCCATCTTGACATCTTCCGGGTCAGAGGTGAACTCAGGGGCTAATTCTGTGGCTAGCTGGCTGCGCTCGGTGTCTTCATAAATCCGCAGAGAACCCCGCTGTTTCAAGCCAAATTAACGCGGCCGGAGGATTTTATTGTGTGTTTTGTGTCGACCATTTGACGGTGAGTCGTTATTTTTATGTATTTTAGTTACTTTTCATTAAATCTGTTGACTACCTATAGACGCTAACAACTCTGTGTCCAGCTGGTTGGTTGTGCTGGGTTACTAATGGATAAATCCGCAGAGAACCCCGCTGTTTCAAGCCAAATTAACGTGGCCGGAGGATTTTATTGTGTGTTTTGTGTCGACCATTCGACGGTGACTCATTAGTTTTATGTATTTGGGTTACTTTTATGTATAAATGCGGTGGCGACACACCCGTGTATTTGAGATTTAAAAGTGGTTTTAGGGATTAAAAGTTCATTCTATTTTTTGTTAATTTCGTGGCCGAATAGAATATATGTACGTAAAGTATTAAATAAATCCTTTGATTTTTGTAATTTCATCCTTTTAGGATCATTTTTGTTACTTTTCAGTTGGCAGTGTAGTGCAAATATTGCATAACGCTGCCGGCTATATATAAATATATATATATATATATATATATATATATATATATATATATATATATATATATATATATATATATATAATATATATATATATAATATATAAATATATAAATAGCGGATTAGATTAGCTTCCCCTAATTTTCATAAGACATTTATGCTTTTGAAATTGTGGACCTAAAAAAATTAATAAGCCTTTTAGAAATTGTGGAACTAATTTTTTAATTAGCGTTGCCCACCACTGCATAACACGATTTTTGACTAACACTTAAAATGTCTAAGAACTGCAACAGCGAGTCCTCCCATGTACACTCGCTTCACTCAGCTGGTGCAGGCGGAAGAATGCTGGAGAGAGAGTGGTTCTGGCCGTGATGGATGGATGGATGGATGGATGGATGGATGTCACTCTGCCTCCCAGGCAAAATGAAGCTGCTTTGACCATTAAAGTTCATTTATTAAGGAAAAGTTAAACTGAGACACACCTTTGCTACAATCCAGAGCAAACACATAATTGTTTTTAAGTGTTAATCTTGTCAAATTTCACAGAACTGCAACAGCGAGTCCTCCCGTGCACATTCGCTTCACTCAGCTGGTGTAGGCGGAAGAACGCTAGAGAGCTGGCAGCACTGGCTGCGATGGATGGATGGATGGATGGATGGTACAGTGTCTCTCAGGTGAAATGAAGCTACTTTGAACATTAAATAAACATATATACAGTAATATGATAATAATAAACTGGACGGGTCAGCAGTGACGCATAATAAGTGTGACTTATACACCGAAGTGACTTGTATGTTTTTTCTCTCTTCATGATGCTTTTTTTGACGGATGCAACTTATACTCCAGAGTGACTTATATGCCAAAAAATTCTGTAACTTTCTTTTTAGCCTCTATCTTCATTAGCTCTACATGTTGATATCTCAAGTACTTTGTATTGTCACTCTGACCCATAGACACCCCTTTAACTAAAAAGCTCTTTTTAAAATGTAGTAACACAGACAGGATTTCATAACATTTTGGAGACAACAGTGACTTTGAAGTATAGCATCTCTAAGCAGGCAAAGAGAGTAAAATGACTAAGTCCCCTTATAGCTCACATTATATTCATTAGTTTGAGAATGTGAAGTGAAAACAAAACATAGCATTTAAACAAATTTAACACTACAAAATTAAAAATGTACAATAACTGCTCTGTGAGTTCATGAGTAAAAAAAATGGTACCCGCCACATTAAAGGCCTAGCAATCTTTAAAAGATTGCATATTGCCTGCCACCTTTCATCCCAGAGTTTTAAACTGAGATCATTTCCTGTTCAGATGTTACAAAGTTCTAATAATTTTTGGTCAATCTTCAAAACTAACAGAATGAGATGTCTCATGCGGAGTAGGCGACTCTCAGCTATTAGCACACCAAACATTAGCTAAATATTTGGAAAAAGATTGATGTATCACCCTTTTTCATAGGCTAAGGTCACTTAGCTGTGCTGTATTTAACTGAGTTGGCTCTAAGCATTAATCATTAATCATACTGTCAATAATTGGCTACAGAGAATTTCAATAAGATTCGACCAGTGATTTACGAGACACAGTATTTTGCTAATGGGACAGACAACTGAACACGTGCTCACAGACATGGACAAAATCATTATCCCTCTATGGCTTGGCTTGAAACACAGCAGTGAAGTTTACCCATGGGACAGATCTGGTTGGCAGGCCGTAGACTGAGGAAGTCCTCTGGATGGGGGACGAAACGTTTCTCACTTAAAGAAACTGGTCCAGATAAATACATCTAATTTAAATCAATCTAGATGACACAATTTAACCTTTTTTGATGTTATCTACCTGGATGCTTGAACTTACAACCCATTATCCCTCTATCATTGCCCTTGGCAGTGAGTACGGTA
>JBBPBX010000966.1:27768-51494 GCA_038048925.1 Garcialebias charrua | reverse complement strand
TATATATATATATGTATTTCTCTTCAGTAAATAAATTTTTTGTACTGTACAAGATAAAAAGTAAAGTTGGGGCTAATTGAAATTTACTGTCATGCAGTTTGGTTCAGTTTATAACAGGCTGTAAAGAGAAACCACCAATAACGCAAGACATTGGTCTACTGTACTTAAAACAGTTCCAGTTCTCCCATGAAAATGTGTGCTTATTACATTTTTTATTCCAATCCAGACAGCAGAGAACTACCAAACTAGTTCTGACTGTAATTCACCGAGCATAGATGGCTGGCCTAGATTTCCTATGAAATAACACCTGCTGCCTTCCATGCCAGAGTTTCAAACCAAGATTGTCTTGTGATGAGAAGGGACACAGTTATACCCATTTTGCTCAAACCATGTCTCCTTCATCTTCTATTGGCTGCTCCCTTTGAAGAGGTCACAATGAGGAGTCATCCTTCACCATCTAACTCTGTCCTCGCCAACTGTATCCATATACTGTATCTTCTCTCTGGCCTTCCTTTTTGGTTTTTGGTTTTCCAGCCAGCTGCATTTCTAACATCCTTCTACTAATATTCCCACTGCCCCTCCTCTGGACATATCCAAACCCTCTCAGTCTGGCCTGTCTAACTTCATCTTCCAGTTGTTCAACCTCTGTTGTACCTCTGACAATCTCAGTCCTAAACTTATCAATGCTTGTCACTCCTAAGGAGAACCTCCACATCTTCATTAGTGCCAATTCCAGTTCTTTCTCTTGTCTTTTTTGTCAATGCCACTGGCTCCAGACCATACAACATAGCTGGTCCCATCACACTCTTGGTAATATTTCCTTTAACATTTGCTGCCCCCCATTTGTCCAAAATAACTTCCAGAATTTTTCTCAATTCACGCCACCCTGCCTGGACTAATTTTTTCCAACCTCTTTGTCACACTCTGTTTTTCTACACTCTTTACACTTAAGCCTCCAGTATAGCTGTGCGTTGTGTCCAGCGCCGCTGGACTCGCGTATGCTGCGCGCCGGCAGTTCATTTTATACTCTGTGCAAGCGCAGCTCTCTGGAGTGCAGGCTCCAGCAGCTGCAGCCGGGCGGAGCGTTTACCTACAGGACAAACTGAGGTTGCTGATTGGTCATTTGCTGACACGCGAGGCAGTTTATCAACGCGCACGCTTAGGCGGTCGTAAAATTTGAGCTTGGCGCGTTCACGCCCACGATCAAAGGCTTTTGCCGCGGCGCGCACACGCCGTGCCGCGGCGCTCGGACTCACGCGGAGCTATACTGGGGGCTTAAGTCTTTGTGAGGTCTTGCACCTTTGTGACCTCTGCTCCTTGTAGCCTCACTGTTCCACTGGCCTCCCTTTCATTCATACACATGCACTCTATCTTACTACGGCTGACTTTCATTCCTCTTCTTTCAAGTGCATACCTCCACCTTTCCAAGTTCTCTTCCACCTGTTCCCTGTTCTCACCACATATCACAATGTCATCTACAAACATCATAGTCCATGAGGATTCCTGCCTGACCTCAACTGTTAGTCGGTCCATCACCAGAGCAAAAAAGAAGGGGCTCAGAGCCGATCCTTGATGCAATCCCACCTCCACCTTGAAGTTATCTGTCACTCCTACAGCACATTTCACCACTGTCCTGCTGTCCTCATACAGAGTCAGAGTCAGAGAGTCTTTATTGTCATTTGCACCGCATGTGGTACATGTGATGAAAACGAGATTATGTACACGGGGTCCCAGTTACATCCAACAACAAATGCAAGAGAAAAACAGTAATAACATCTAGAATTAACTAAGAAAAACATCAACTAGTAATACACTAAGCCCTAATATAGTGGAAAAACATCATTATAAACAGCAGCACGAACATGAGTCTGTATGAGCAGATGGTCACAGATGAACACAGCAACAAGAAAACAGATCAGCATCAGCATGATGTGATATTTTGCAGTGTTTATTTTTATTTTATTTTTATTTATTCATTCATGAGTCTAACAGCCTCAGGGTAGAAGCTGTTCCTCAGTCTAGTGGTTCTACATTTGATGCTCCTCAACCTCCGTCCTGAGGGGAGTGGGGCAAAGAGTGAGTGTGCTGGGTGAGTGAGGTCTTTCATGATGCAGGTGGCTCTTTTCCTGCATCTGGAGGTGTAAATGTCTGTGATGGTGGGGAGACTGACTCCGACAGACTTCTGTGCAGCCTTCACCACTCTCTGTAGAGCTTTCCTCTCTGCAACTGTGCAGCCTCCATGCCACACGTTGATGCTGGAGCACAGGACGCTTTCCACTGCACACCTGTAGAACGAGGTGAGAACTGGGCTGCTCAGACCAGCACGTCTCAGTCGTCTGAGGAAGTAGAGTCTTTGATGACCTTTCTTGATCAGGCTGGTGGTGTTGTTGGTCCAGCTGAGGTTATCATTCAAGTGTACACCCAAGTATTTGTAGCTGGAGACCACTTCCACTGCAGATCCACCTATTTTCAGTGGGGCGTGGGTGTGTTTATTCCTTCTGAAGTCCACAATCATCTCCTTTGTCTTCTTCACATTCATGTGAAGATTATTCTCTTTGCACCAGCTCTCCAGGTGTTCCACCTCCTGTCTGTAGCTGGACTCATCATTGTTTGTGATGCATCCCACCACCGCTGTATCATCTGCAAACTTAACAATATGACAGCCTGGAAGTGTGGCTGTACAATCATATGTGAGCAGAGTGAACAGAAGGGGGCTCAGCACACATGGTAAATGGTAAATGGAGCTTATTTATATAGCGCTTTCCAGCCCCCTGTGAGGAGCCCCAAAGCGCTTTACAATACCAGCCATCCACCCATTCATTCAGACATTCATACACCAGTAGTGGTAGCCTGCCTTGCAAGGCGCCATCCAGACCTACCGGGAGCAACTCGGGGTTAAGTGTCTTGCCCAGGGACACAATGACACATGGTGGGTGGATGCGGGATTCGAACCTCCAACCTTCCGATCAGTGGTCGACTGCCATTACCACTACACCACGGCCGCCCCTCCATCCTTGAGGAGAGCCAGTGCTGATGGTTATGGTGGAGGAGGAGAAGTTGTGGATCTTCACGGACTGTGGTCTGTCTGTTAAGAAGTCTAGTACCCAGTTACAAATGGAGGGGCTTAGTCCAAGTGTGGATAGTTTGTCTATCAGAGTTTGGGGGATCATGGTGTTGAAGGCAGATGTGAAGTCCACAAAGAGCAGACGCACGTATGAGTCCTTCTGATCCAGGTGGGTGAGAGCAGTGTGGACCAAAGAGGAGATGGCGTCCTCTGTTGATCGGTTCTCACGGTATGCATATTGATGAGGGTCCTCGTTGATGTTGACGGTTGTCTTGATGTGGGACATGACCAGTTTCTCAAAACATTTAGCGACTATCGGGGTGAGGGCCACTGGTCTATAGTCATTCAGACCAGTCACTGTGGAGCTCTTTGGGACTGGGATGATGGTCGCGGTCTTCAGGCAGGTGGGAACTGACTCCAGTGCAAGTGAGGTGGTGAAGATGTCAGCCAGCACCTCACAGAGCTGGTCCGCACATTCCTTCAGAACTTTCCCTGGGATGTTGTCTGGTCCGGTTGCTTTATGAGGATTAATCTTCCTGAGACTGCCTCTCACTTCTGCTGCGGTCACTCTGAGATGCTCTTCGTCTGGTGATGAGGTAAGTCTGGTGCTAGCTGGTCTGTTTGGATCATCAAAACGTGCATAAAACTTATTGAGGGCATCAGGCAGAGATGGGTCCTTGGGACATTGTTTGTTCTTGCCTTTGTAATCTGTTATGCATTTAATACCCTTCCACATGCTCCGTGGGTCTTGTGAGGTGAACTGTCCCTCGATCCTCTGTGCATACGTGGCCTTGGCCTTCTTAATGCCATCCACCAGTTCTTTCCTGCTCTTTCTCAGCTCCTCTTTATCTCCGGACTTGAATGCAGTGTCCCTGGCTGCTAGCAAGGCGCGGACTTCTTTATTTAACCAGGGTTTTCGGTTCGGGTAAGATTTAACATATTTTTTTATGGATACATTTTCAGAGCATGTACTGATGTAACCCAGGACTGAGGAAGCATAGAGTTCCAGGTCCACTGAGCTCCCATCAGTAGCTGCTTCTCTGAAAACAGACCAGTTTGTATTCTCAAAACAGTCTCTCAGCATGGAGGTGCTGCCTTGAAGCCAGACTCTTATCTCTCTTTGTTCCGGCTTGGAGCGCCTGAGTGGGGGGAGCTGTCTTGGGGCCAGGATCAAAGAGCCGTGATCGGAAGCTCCGAGCGGTGGGCGTGTCTTCGCCGTGTACGCCCCCTTTACATTAGTGTAGACTTGGTCAAGCGTTTTATTTCCTCTTGTTGCTGTGAAGACGTGCTGACTGAAGGCTGGGAGGGAGACTTGAAGGTCCACGTGATTCACGTCACCACAAACAATGAAGAGCCCCTCAGGATATTTACATTGCAGCGAGGTGAGTAAGTCATGAATTTCTCCCTGGGCGTCATTAGCATTAGCATCAGGGGCTATGTAAATAGCGCTGATTAGAATTACAGAATAGTCGCGGGGGAGATAATGCGGACGGCACCTTACTGTGATCAACTCCACGGCAGCTGAACAAAGCCTTTTGATCACAGAACAGTTCGTGCACCAATCTTTGTTCACGTGTCTTTGAATCTTTGTATGAATCTT
This sequence comes from Garcialebias charrua, assembly GCA_038048925.1. Lineage (NCBI taxonomy): Eukaryota > Metazoa > Chordata > Actinopteri > Cyprinodontiformes > Rivulidae > Garcialebias > Garcialebias charrua. Next base: position 46,830 of record JBBPBX010000966.1, on the reverse strand, counting down.
TGTTCATACATGTCCTGTACCAGTCTAACTTACTTTTCTGCCACTCCAGATTTCCTCATGCAATACCACACCTCCTCCCTTAATACCCTGTCATATGTTTTTTTCTAAATCCACAAAGACAAAACTACCGGTAAGTTATTTTTGACCCTCTCTGTAATTCTTCATCAGCATCCTCAAAGCAAAGATGGCATCTGTGGTTCTTTTCCTCATCTTTTCCTCTTCTTTTCCACATTTCTTATCCATTCTTTGAGTATTTTCTCCCTCTCAAAAATGTTATTGAATAAAATGGTTAAAAACCTTACAGCCATGTCTCTCTAAGACATTTCCAAACCTCCATAGGCATGTCATCAGATCCTACTGCCTTTTCCTTCTACATTCTGTTTAAAGCCTTCCAAACTTCATCCTCACTAATCGTTTCCACTTCCTGGACAACAGATTCTATGATCTACTCTTTCACAAATAAAACTTAAAAGGTTTGACCGAATGGTCAAACCTTTTAAATTTTATTTGCTGTTCTATGCAAGATCATGAGGGCTATGTTAGCTCACAGAGTTCATGTTGAGAATGAGCCTCAACTAAAATGTTATCAGATTTTAGGTTAATATTTGTAAAATTGAATGAGTTGTAACCATTTCTTTGTTTTCTAAGGTCAATTAATTACAGAGACCATCTAAATTTGGGTTGACTCAAAAAGGTTATTAGTTGTACAGCAAATCCCCTACTTACGACTCCATCGACCTACGAACAACGGGACCTACGAACGTATCATATTTAATAAAAATATGAAATTATTGTATTAAAAAAAAAGAAAATAATTTTTTTTCTTTTTTTTGTGTGTTTAAATGTTCTTAATTTCATGTGTACATCACTTTGTTGCAGCTGTGGTTGTTTTAAAGGCTTTATAAATAATAATTATGATAAAAAAGATCATTTCTGATCATTTTTTAGCAATCTTGGGCAGCAGGAAGTAGGTCTTCAGTTTACACGGTCACAAATTAATGTAGAACACCGGACGCCATTTTATGTTAGCTGCCGGGAACCGGCCGAAGACTGGTGACCAGGATGGCTTCATATGGATTAATTACGAGCTGGAAACGTCTCTGTGAACTTTGTGGATGTCTCAGGCAGCAGCGGATTTATCGCTGATCGTGCCAGGCCGCCGCGAACACCTCCGGCCGGCCTGGCTACACCTCCGGCCTGGCTAGCTCCAGAAGCTAACACGGGAGCTAACACGGGAGCCGGCCTTTTGAACACTTGTGACCAGGATCGCATCATATGGATTAATTACTAGCTGGAATCGCTCTGTGAGCTCTGTGGACGTCTCAGGCTGGAGCAGGAGCTGCAGATTGATCGCGCCGCCGCTCCAACACCAGCTCATGGCTTGGCTAGCAGAAGCTAGCCAGCTAGCTAACACAGGTCTCGAGCAGCTGCGGTGGTTCACTCGCCGGCCGCCGCGCTGCTCGGCCCGACAACAATCAACGCATGGCAACCTAAGATGTCGGCTTTGACCATCTCAAAGTAAGAAAATATATTTTTATTTATTCTGTAAATGTGAATAGCAATGTTTAACATTACAGTACACTACTGTACATGCTTAAATGTGTGCGCGCGCTCCGTTAGCATGATAATTAAAAAAAATAATAATAATTTCACCCCCTAGCTACGGCAGAATCGAGCTGTGAACCGTTCTTAGGTCCCTAAATCGTTCGTACCTCGGGGGTCACCTGTATATGTATTTTACGCTGATGCATGCTCAATAATCCAGGTAGAAAAATCTAAAAAAGCTAAGTCTGGTCCTCTGGACATTCAAAAAAACAAAACAAAACAAAAAAGTAGAAACGTTTTGTCTTTCGTCCAAAAGACTTGCACAGTCGACGGACGAAAGACGAAATGTTTCTACTTTTTTTTGTTGTTTTGTTTATTTGAATGTCCAGAGGACCAGACTTAGCTTTTTAAGATATATGTACTTTACTTTTGTATATGTGCTTTCTTTACTTTCTGAGATTTTTATTAAAACTGAGTAAGTACCTCAAACCTAATGGAACCGTTGTCCAATGTGTAGTGCTCAGATTATTGCACATGAATCTTAGATACTATCATGTTTAGTTGAATATCTATAAAACTGACTGACGCAGCAATTTTTTTGTTTGCTAAGTTTGCTTAGTTGTGGCAGCCATCTTGAAATGGGTTGACTCAGTTCCCTTATCAGTCAGTCACTCGGTGCAACATATTGCTATGGGAAATTGCACCCCGCACGATTACCTGAAGGAATACATTCACGCCTTTATGGCCGGGGCGTCAGCGTCATGCCAGAGTCCCCGCCCTCTGGGTATTTAAAACGCGGACGCCCATCCTAATTTCTCTTATTGCCCTTCACCTCACTTAAACCTGAACTTCGTGGGACTTCTCTGTTGTCACATCGCTCGATTAGAGGTGAGCTTGCTCCCTACGCTGAGCATACAGAGAAATTTTCTTGCGTACTGCTGGACTGGCGAAAGCTAGTCCGGCGTTTTCTAATTACCTCGTAGCTTTCTTCTCTCTCCGCAGCTGCTTCGCTCGACAGCGCTAACTGCGTCACAACGCTCCCTGCTAACTATTAGCAGGCTAGCCAGCGAAAGCGACATGACGGAGAGGACGACTTCGAACAAAAGGAAGCTAGGAACAGCCTAGACACATCTCTTCTTCGGACATGGCTCCCGAGAAGGGAAAACGGAGGACAAAGATTCCGAAGAAAGCCAGCAGGACAGCGAGCCCTCGCTCGCACCCCTGCCCTAGCAGCTACGGCTACTCCCTGTCGACGACGGACACCCACGAGGCCTGTCCCGTCTGCCTAGGGATTCTGCATGCAAGAACAGCGCTGGAATCCCCTGACTCTTGCTCCCACTGCTGTCGGATGCCGGCGGTCGTGAGGAAACGCCGCGCAGACGCATTGGCTAAAGCCATGGAGAAGGCCGCGGCGTAGAAGGCCGCAGGCCCCACAGAATTTCTCGCTCCCGAACCGGAGTTTAAGAACACGGATTTGGAATGTAGCGATCAGGCCGGGGATGAGAACGTGTCGGACTCCTCGGTCCTCATCAAGGACGCGGCGCCCGAAGTGTCTGACCAAGACGCCGAGTACGGTTGCGGAGGGGAAAGTGTGGATTCCTCCCAGAACCTGGCGCAAGTTCTACCGGAACCGGACGTATCGGTTACTTGGGAGATGTTCTGTGGAAGGGTTCCCCTCTCCTCTAACAGGTCTCCAACATCAGGATGGGCCCCCTCTGACAGTCCTAGTAAGTTGTGTGTTCAGGGAGCAGATAAGGGACTCGTACGTGCCACTTGTGTGTATGAAATTTTTGCCCCTGTGGGACCTGGAAGGTCACCCTGTGTTTGAACTGGGTTCTTTACCTACACATTGCCATCTTGTTTGCCAGTGGCTTAAGGGGTCTCTTTGCTCTTTTCCTCCTGCTTCCCAAATTTCCAGGGAAGAAGGTGATGGTGGGCAATCACACTAGCGGAGCACGTTTGTGAGCTCTAGCTGGTGTTTCATCAATATGTCTAGTGGTAACATCAGGTTGATGTTTCTACATGTGGCGTTTTCTTCTCAGACTGATCCCTCTACATACCTTGTAGAGAGCGGCTGGGAAATGCCTGTCGTATTAAGGCAGATGTTCTCACAAGCATGCATTTTACTGAGCATTTCAAGGGCGTGAATGAATTACGTTCCCATAGCAATATGTTACATCGAGTGACTGACTGATAAGGGAACTGAAAGTTATGCACCATAACTCATGTTCCCTAAAGGAAGGGAACGAGGTACAACATAGTTGGCCCTTTCAATGCTGAAAGCTCGGTGAAGTGCATTTTGGAGAAAGTAGGATGGGCGTCCGCGTCTTAAATACCCAGAGGGCGGGGACTCTGGCGTGACGCTGACGCCCCGGCCATAAAGGCGTGAATGTATTCCTTCAGGTAAACGCGCGGGGGCGCAATTTCCCATAGCAATATGTTGCATCTCGTTCCCTTCCTTCAGGGAACATGAGTTATGGCGCATAACTTTCAGTTTTTGCTGTGCCTCTAATGATTACTTTCTGAGAGTTTGATTAAAAGCTGTGGTTCATAAGATAAACTGGTAATGTGCTGGACAAACAAACATTGACAGACAAGGGTAAAAACATAATCAACCTTTTGCAGGCTGTCATAAGCAACAACACTTGTTTTCTAACTGTGGCTGTATGTGTGGAGCTTCTTTCAAGCTACAGATAAATTTAGGGCTGATATGAAGTCTTTATAATTTTACGACAAGATGTATAATTGTTTGAACATTTCCACGTGTCAAAACTTGCACACAGTAATAAATGAAAATTATTTATTAAGTGGGATGCCACTCAGTTGCGGAATGAAACATCTCCGGAAAGACGTGAATGAATTCACAACGCTTGACTGACTTGAAAAAACAGTTGCAGCCATACTCTGCTTCCCACAGTGTTGAAGCCTAAATGAAATTACAAGAACAATAGATCTTAATATTACTACCTCAATTAGTCCAAAGCCAAGTCATTGAAAATTACGTTGGCTTTATCTACCATGCGTCTCAAAGATCTTAATGCACTACCACTATCCCATCCACTTAAAGGCAGGGCAACAGTACTTGATTGCTTATTTTCTAATCAACTAGAAAGATGGTGTTTGTCCCTGAACACACTACATTAGGGCTCTAATGGAATAATCTATCGAAAATCAATGAGCTGCATTTTCCCAGGCCACATTTTTGAGGATGTTGCACTTGGCTGTTCCTTCTCTCCCTGGAGACTTTGGGGGTGTTGAAGACTGCTTATTTCGTTGTAGCAGAATCGATAACCTCATTACTCTTTGTCAAGTTAAATCCAACTGCCCTGAGCTAGGAAAGTCACAAGAAAGTCATCTGTGCCACCACAGCTCAGTGCAGACACTCTCTCTGTGATTGTCCAGTTTTATTCACCGGCGTCTTCTTCATGCCTCCCTCTCTGCCCTGACGGTAAATCTCATCTCGGCCAAATGCAATTTGAACTTTTACTGAATCGCTATTTCTGCTCAGACTTTTTTTTTTAACCATCAAATTACATTTTAAATTGTAACTATTTCAATTAGGACTGGCAATTTTGTGTGCAGAAAAAAATGACAGTCACTACTAAACATCTGCTGAAGTAACATGCCGTACCTAAAGATAAAAAAAAGGAGTATAATAAAAAATAAAGAAAGAAAGGCCCAGCATCCGATGGAGGAATGTATTTTGTTCACAGCCTTATATTTCAAAGTTCTAAGTTATGATGTGAAAGAGCAACATTACAGACATTTGGGTGAGGCATAGTAAATAAAGTATTGCACAATTCATTGCACAATAATGCAAGCTCTTGCAAGATTTGTTAGTGCTCCAAGTATGTGATCAGGACTACTCAGCTACAACATCAAACCATGTCATGTTATTGACACAAGTGATTGAGTAGTGGCTGTTAATGAGCTGGCTATGGTCAATTAACTGTGGCAGCCATCTTGAATCAGGTTTGCACCAAAAGGTAATCAGTTGTAGATGAGCAACTATTGATTACTCTCTGAGAGTTTCATTAGACTCTGTCCATTGGTTCATGAGGTATTTTTCAAATGTGGTAAACAAACACATACACGCATGCACATGCACACACACACACAGAAAGAGAGAGAGAGAGAGAGAGAGAGAGAGAGAGAGAGAGAGAGAGAGAGAGAGAGAGAGAGAGAGAGAGAGAGAGACTTGCGCAAATACATTGTTGCCCTTTTAAATTGGGCGGCAGGGGATAAACATTAAGCACATGGATGTGAAAACATGTAGTCTGTATAAACTGCATCAATTAAATTTTTATTTCCCTAAATTTCAGATGAGAGTCCAACAAAAATGACCCAAAACCTTAGGTCCATTTATTTTTATTTCCTTGCTTTTATTTAACCAAGAATATTCCGTTGAGGTTGCAAATCCCTATTGTAAAGGAGGCCTGGGTCTGAAGGCAACCTAACATGCATGTGCAAGGTTTTAAGGCTGTGAGAGGAAACCAGACGAGGAGAAAGTTCAAAATCCATACTGAAAGACCCCAGGTCCACACTGTGGATAGAAACGAGGGCCTTTTTTTCTATGAGGCAATGGTGCTAACCATTAAACTGTTGAGGTCCAACTAACAAATAGAAAATTATATACCATGGGCACAAATCAATGACAGTAGAGACCATTTGTAAATTAAATTTCTAATAATGACCCTGACTGTGACTGTCTTAATTGGAGTCAAAGTCAGAGTGAATGGTATTGAGGACATTGACCTGACCATTCATTGATCCTTCACCATGTACTCATGGTGAACAAACACATTTTCCAGGTATGGATTATGTTCATGCAGAAAGTCATTCGCTAAGCTTGCCTTGACACGAACGAGATGAAACAATCAAAACACACACCAGGCCAGTGGGGAACAGGTGCGTTTGGGAAAAGCCATTATGTGGGATTTGATGGAAGAGCATAAATTGGTTTTACAACAGAACAAAATAAAAACAAAAGAATGTAAGAAAAGATCAAATCAAAGTTCACATGGAGAGTAACCTGTTAGTAAAAAGATGAAGGCAAGTGGTTTACTTTGATGAAAAAACAAAATTGGTGATTATATATACATACCTGTGTAAAAACATATTCATCTTGCACAACAAGGGAGTTGGTGTCCACATGTCCAGGAAAGAGGTACTGTCTGTTGCCCTCTGTGCATTTTGGGGCTCTGCACTTCACATACTGAGCACCTGAAAGGAGAAAAAAAATGATCAGAAATAATTTTAAACTAATTGCATTCTAAGTATGGATCTTTCCATTGTGCAAATCAATACAAGACTCTTGGATTTGGAAATAATGTACTGCTTATAGAATGCTCACCTTTAGATAAGTGGCCACTTTTCAAATATCAGTTGTGCTTTATGACTAGCACAAAATGCACATTAAAACCAGTTTGATGTTGTTGCCAAAAGTTCAACAGGGTGTGTATCCTTGACTTTAGGGTCCTTTGTTTTTCCAAAGGTGCTTCTAAACTGTATTTTGCTCAACAAACTTATATTGATTTCATATTTGCATTGTACAGACTGTTTGATGTTTTTGATGTATCCAACAATGTTCAGTCAGGTCATCTGGATGGTTTCTTTTGTTGCTCAGACGTTTCATCCAAAGGACTTCTTCAATCTGAGGAGCCACTAACAAACCAAATCCCACAAGCAGCATATTCCCACAGTGGACGTCTCAGCAAAAATATAAACGGCCCAGATGACCTGAATGAACACTGTTGGATTTTTACCTGGATTATCGAGCATGAACTTTGGTGTTTTTGATGTACATTAAACCATTTTTAAAGATAGTTCGAACCAGAAAAATCAACACTCTTTTGGTTTGCCATTAAAACAGTTTCATGTTTGCTTTAGCAAAGATTACATGCTCATTTACAAACAAATTTAGTTCCATTCAAGAGAATTATGCATAATCCCCACCCCCACACGATGCAGGAAACACCTGTAATTGGTTTGACAGAATATGCTGCTCTGTTTAAAAACGAGAAGCTGAAGTTTGTCTATGAAACACTGGGGAGAGATTAAAGACAAGAAACATCCATCAGCCCTCTAAAACTTGCCGTTTTTTTTCCAGGAGACACCGATTCTGCTTTACTAGACTTCGGGGACCAATCTGAGCAGCAGAACAGGTCTCATCTTGCCCATGACCTCTCTCTAAATGAGAGCCAAGGGGTCCTGTGGGTCTTACTACAGCAGCAGACAGAATTTTAGCACTCACGGCCTTTTGTGATGCGTGTCTCAATGTGGACCACATCTGATTCTCTGTCCAGCCCCATTACCGCCCTTGAAAAAATGGGAAGAGGAGACAGAGGGGAGCAGAAACGGGGTTAGTGGATACGAAACGGAGAGATGAGAATTAGAAAAAAAAAGAAGAGTATGTTTGGTCGGGCGTAGCAGCTGTGAATGGACTTCTCTTTGGTGAAAAACCCACAGCGATATATTTTTGTCTGCTGTAAATCACTCAGAGTTGAATTTGCACCACCAGTGGCAATTAATCTCAATTAACCAATGCATTAACAATGCCAATGTTCCAATAAATATTTACCACGGAGAATGTGTGCTGTTATGAAATTGCAGGCAGCTGCAACAGATTAAAAAAAAGAATTTTTTGACATAATATGCATGATAGAATAAAACTCAAAAGCACAAATAATGCATTGTTTCAAGTGTTTCTATACCCACTGAGCTCCTCTAATTTGTGAAACATCTGCCTGTTCACACATATGGAGAGAATGCCCTCCAACCAATGTCCTTTATTTCTTAAGAAAATAAAAATAAATGCACACTTGGTTGGACACATCCTTTGACCAGCTGGGTAAATGGATTCACATCAATATTCACTGTTCTGTGTCTGTGCACTAAAGATTCCTAAATGGCTGCAACAACAAAAAACAACAACATGTTGTGTTTGTGCTGCAGAAAAGAAAGCACATTATTATAGCAAGTCTACGTGAGGTGGATTTAATCAGTTTGGTGCTTGACTACTATGGTGGAAATCTGTTTTTGACAAGCGGTCGCTGGATTCTTCCCATAGACCAGGGGCGTCAAACTCAGTTACGAAAGGGGCCAAAAATTCAATCTTATCAAGGACCAATTTCAGTCGCTGCATTAACTCCAGTCAGATATCTGACATCTTCTCTTGGTTGGGGGTTCCTCAACTAGAGTTTGATCTGTCTCATTTGATGAGCTTCCCTGCTTTTTTCCACATTAAAATAAAAGATTATGAAAAATTGTAAACAATTTTCGTGGCTTCAACGTTGGCAAACTGTTGATAAGTCTGCGCAAAATAAAGTATGCTCAATTCATTTTATTTTATTTTTTTAGTAAAATGAGAAGCAATAAAATATTTTACTTTCAAAACGTAACCTTCGGGGCCAGATTAAAGGCTAACAAGAGCCATATTTAACGCCCGGGCCTTGGATTTGACATGTGTCATAGACTGATACTGTACACCATCATTGTGCAAATCACAATTAATCAGAACACAAAACAAGGTAATAAATAAATAAATAATAGAGTTCACATAGTTATACCAGTAGAATCTGCCTGGCATCACGTTGTCATGAACAAGTTGCCATTTCCGCCCAAAGTCCATTGAACTGTACACCTGCAAAACAAAATTTCACCAATTTTTATAGTCTGGATTTTTGTAGTGATTGTCTATCAAATGGTTATCAATAGTTAGTAACTGATCAGTCCTGACATGGATCATAGAGCACAAAGAAAAGGGCATAAGTCTTCAGGCTAGGTTATCGTATTTTCTGGTGTATAGGTCACACCTACGTTTAGCTCTGCTGCAAATGTCTGCCACAGGAGCGCACAGCAAGGCTTTAAAGAAAATTAACACTTAAAAACAATTACCGTATTTGTCGGAGTATAACACGTAGTTTTTTGCTCATTTGAATGCCCTGCGTGTTATAAACCGAAGCGTGTTATTTATGGATTTCCCCCCCCATATTTTTAGACACATTTTTGGCTCTGATTTCGTCGTTTTTCATTTTGGGCAAAAAAATGGTGCAGTACCACTTTTGTCCGCTAGGGGGCCACTTCCAGACCGTTTCTAGCTCATGTGTCCGAAAAAAGCCTCCTCTGGTCGGACTGACTCTGTCACTGCCTGCCTCCTGCTCTGGATGTAGCTGCTAGCTGTATTTAGCTGCACAGCTGTTAGCTGTGAGGTTCGCTGTTTTTTGTTAACAAGATAACTCATAAACCACACCGTGGATTTTCTTGAAACTTACAGAGCGTAATTTGGTGGTCATTTACAAATTATTAGCTGTATAAGACATTTGAGATAAAATTCAATTTTTTATAATTTATTTTAGTAGCGCACAAGACCAATTTGGAAGAAGTCAAACAGAAACAATTTATAATCCAGCAGATTTGACCATTTCGTGAAACGGTTAAGCTCAGGAACCCTTGTGCTATAAAGTCAGCTAAGAAATATATTTTTAAGCGTTTTTTTAGCTAAATTTAAAGAAATAAAGCCGTCTCACCCGCGCACATGCAAATCGGCAAACTACTTTTTTAAATCCAGCAAATTTTACCATTTCGTGAAACGGTTAAGCTCAGGAACCCTTGTGCTATAAAGTCAGCTAAGAAATATATTTTAAGCGTTTATTTAGCTAAATTTAAAGAAATAAAGCCGTCTCACCCGCGCACATGCAAATCGGCAAACTACTTTTTTAAATCCAGCAAATTTTACCATTTCGTGAAACGAATAAGCTCAGGAACCCTTGTGCTATAAAGTCGGCTAAGAAATATATTTTTTCTCGCAAATAAATAATTGTTTTTACCGTGTTTTCTTGTGAAGTCCTTTGTACTCGCTCGCTCCTGTAGCCGCCATTTTAAGCAGGGCAAATGAGGCGCTGACGCGTCGCGTAGCGGTGACGCATAATAGATGCGCGTTATACAACGAAGCGTGTTATTTACGGATTTTTCCAATATATTGGCAATAATTGGACAAATCGTGTTATACACAGGAGTGTGTTAAAGTCCGACGAATACGGTATTTGTTTGATAAAAATTATAGCAAATATGTGTCTGAGCTGAACTTTTCCTTAATAAATGAACGTAATTGTGAAATGAGCTGGATTAAAAAATTTGTTTCGCCGAAAGTGATAACAAGCCATATATAGGTCGCACCGGTGTATAGGTTGCAGGCCTTGAAAAAAACATAAAAAGGTGCGACCTATACACCAGAAAATATGTAGTTAATCAAATGAGGGCCTGTTTCATTTTGTATTTTAGCATATAAAGTTACTATTTCTCAGAAATATCATATTGGTGTGAAAGATCACTACATGAGTTAATATTAAACTTCTACACTTCTGCATGACTGATTATTTAATTTGTTACTGTTTCTCAACCAAACACTGTTACCATGGATATTTAGATATGTTGAGCAATCGTAATCTAGATGTTTTTTCACTGTTTCCTTTTAATTATCCCTTTAATTATCATTTTGTTTTCAATTGTAAAAAAAAAAAAAACAATAACAAAAAAAAAAATTGTATGCATCATTTGTGATTGTCTATTGGTGACATTGTTGTCCACTGTTGTTATCACTCTTTGTTAAAATCCAGGTCTCTTTTGTAAATGAGTCCTTGTGGCTAAATTGGACTAACCTGTTTAAATAAAGTTTGAATGGACATGGGTTGTTCAGTCAGGGTCACTATAATGCATGATTAGATGTTTCTGCACTCCAAAACACCTGATTTAAAATAATTGGTAATTAATAAGCTTCTGCAGAACACGACAGGTTAATTCAACCATTGAATTTGATGTGTTGAAACTAGAAAACTAGAAAAAAAATAGTAGCCTTTGAGGACAATAATTGGACACTGCTGGCATATGTTGGTGTCCTAATGTTGCTGAATGTATCAATCTGCCTGGAGTCAAGTTTGTAAATGAGTCCCCGAGGTTAACTTGTATAAATAAAGGTTGAATGAAAAAAAAAGTAAACTTTTGACTGACTAAATGTGCTGCTTAGGTAGACTGATACATTCAGCAGCCTCAGCACCACTGATATGATATAAAAAGTATGCTCAGCAAACATACATTTGAATAGTAGTAACACAATGTTTGAGAAAACAGCAAGAAGCTGAACAGTGTCGAACAAAACTGTAGAGGTGTAACAATACTTAATGCAGCTTTTTTTAATACTAGTGTAACACTGATGAAGAATTGTTTTTTAAGCCTGAATAAAAAAAAAGGATCCTCCTTTACCTAGCCATTAGGAGACAAACTTCTGCCCCTTTCTTCACACTCAAGGTAACGTCTACTATTTGACAGAACATTCCTTCAAAAAGGACCAGCCTATTTGTTTTAAGGGTTTTGGATAAATATATTAGTTAATGAGCAATGCAACAATCATTCCATTTCACAGCAGAATAACTTGAAAATAAATTTAAATATGTTGTTCCATGCTTTATTTAGATTTTTATTTCAAGGTAAAAGTTGACTGCGGATTCAATAAGAAACTATACCTTGTTGTCATGACTGTAAGCCAGAATCCAGTTCTCCTGTGTCGGGTGGAATAGGAGGCTCAGGATGTTGAAGTTAATGGGATATTTCTCGAAGCTTGCCCCTTCATCTGAACTGATGAGAACAGCACTCTCTACCTCTGGGTCACTAAGCATCATTATCTAAAGTATAGATGGCCACACGAGGGATATATAAGAAGGAGAAAGAGACAGAAAAACCTTCATTTGGCAGTAATTTTGAGACATTTCAGTTTGATGTCAGGACTTGGCTTGTACAGGAACAGAGAGAGATGAAAGTCAAAAGAAAAGGCTGACCTTCTGTTTGTTGGTAGGGCAGACATAGAGGTAGCTTAAAACTGTCCTTGAACCCACTTTGTCATTGAGTTTGGTGTAGGTGCTGCCATAATCCGTGGATCTGGACACAAACATACAACAGCCAGTGTTTTGGAAATAATTAAAAAAAAATCTGTTAGAGCACAATTGCAAAGATTTGGCATGTTTGGTCTATTAACTGTTCAACACATTCGCCCAAAGAAGACTGTCTCTTCAGATCACGGCATTCGTTAAGAAATTGATTTCCTGCCATTTAGCCAATGTTTGCTTCTGAGAATAAAAAAAATTAAAATTAAAATAAAACCTTACAGTCTACTTTCATTTTTTATCATCACTGTTTTGGTAAGAAATTATCTGATTTTCAGTCATTAAACTGCAAATTATCTTATAATGAGGAACAGAATGGAATAGAAAAAGTCTCCAGAAAAAAATAACAATTTAAAGTAGTCAATGTAGAAGAGAACCATTTCTGCTAGTGCACTTTTTTTTTTTTACAAACCACAATTGATTTACCTGTTGGTAATGAATGTTTGGTGAGCCATAACTTTGTTTGTTCACATATTTGACCCAAACATTTTTGAAAGAATCCCTATTCGTAGCAAGTTGTCGAAATATCTAGCGAAATGCTGATTTGCTTACATGTGCAATTCTTAAATAAAGGATGTTTTTGCTGAGTGGAAATAACACAAACATACAGTATAATGAAATTTATTTAATTACGTATGACCTTATCTTAATCAAAAATCCTTAATATTTATCATATTAGTATCAACTTCCAATACCATTTGAAAAATTGACGTGCTTTGACTAAATAAAGTAAAATGGAGAAAAAAGTGCATGGGGGCAAGGCCCTTTAAATTTTTGGGATCTTGTTCATGGCATTGTTTGGCTCATAATTGTAACAATTCATTCTATAGAAAGTGCACAATGATTTACTTGGTAATTTACTTACATATGCATTAGTTTGCATTAAATTATCTGTGCAGTGCTGCTCAGTTCTGAAACACATACTATAGTGATGACCTTTGACTATATGGAATGTTAAAGTCTGTATTTATATAGCGCCTTTGTTTCTTATTGAGATACTCAAAGCTCTTTACAACACAATCTGTGACTTCATTTGGCAATTCATACAGCACTCTATCATATCTGTACAGAGAATAATCAGTGCTTTATCCCATGCATACACCGATAGGACACACATTGGAGGCAATGAGGGGTTTAATGTCTTGCCCAGGGACACTTCGGCATGTGACTGCTGGTGGACTCAAACCCCCAGCTCTTGCAATGAAGGACGACTGCTAGCCACAGCCACCCCCAATGGAAAAAAACAATATTTACGGGAAATAAAAACTATGATACAAATGTATGAAAAGCTATAAAATTATACTCAAATGCATAAACGGGTAGCACCAGCAGATGGTGAGAAAGCAGAAGACAACTGTATAAAAGTACTCTACAGTTTTTAAGTAACTAGTGTCTTGACATGATGGCTTTTGTGTTTTTGTATAAAATAGTTTTGAAAATAATAATTTAAACAGCTTTTCAGCAAAAATACATGTTGTATTCTAGTGAGAAAGCTTGAATTTGTCAAATAGTTTGAGAGCGCATTTATAATTTATTAAAATGTGTCTTTTGACCCTGTTTGATAATGCATTAGCCTGTGGATACTTTCAAATCTAAAACTCCAGTAATCTTTGAGGATAAGAGAAACTGAAGAAGGTATTGCTTTAAGGAGTTTGCCTGATTTTGTCTTTTTTTTTTTTTTGCATTTCACAAACCAAATGAAGGAGATGAAAGAGCGGGTGGCAGTGATGAAAAAAGTCAAAGTTATTATCAGGGGAGACATTTTTATTGTGTGTACCATCGGTGTATGATTTTTTTTCATTCAACCTTTATTTAGACAGATAAGTCACATTGAGCCTAGAAGACTCATTTACAAGTGAGATCTGCTAAGACAGACAAAAAGTAATGAAACTGGACACATTAGGAAATGGAGACAAATAATTCCTATTAAAATCTTTCTTCTTGCCTGAGAAGAAAAACTCTTAATATTAAAAAACACCTCGCACAAACAAGCACATAGTGATGTAGACAGACAGCGCGGGGCGCACAGAGAGTGGTGAGCAATGTCCATGGACGCTCTTGAGGGCACTGTAAGAGTTCTGATAAGGATGGAATAGTCAACCAGCTCCTTTCGGTGAGATCCATAAACATTCTCGAGGGATGTCGTGAATGGCCAAGGTCAACACTAATGAGAATCCAAGAGTCCTGAAATGATGACAGAATGTCTATTCAACTGGTTCACTCTGGTTGTCAGTGGAATTCCTCGATGGGCGGGGTTGAGCATCAGATTACATGTCCTCCAGGCGTATTCAGATAAGGTGGCCTTCAAGGCCAGCCGGGGGAGCCCAATTAAGATAAACACACAGTTGTTTTGGGGACAGGCAGAACATAATGACATCTACCTTGAGTCTGTGTTGGTCTAAAAACGGTTCCGAAATGTCCAAATAACGTGGCCACACCGATGGAATGTGCCTGAGTAAAAATCCCCAAGATTTGATCCATTCTGCCAATTGAGTCTGGGTACACGGGCACAGAACAAGCCATCACAAAGGCAAACAGTGTGATTGGGTCCCAATGTGCTGCTGACGACTCCCTCCATTGTAGATAAAACCAGCAACCAGCTGAATCCATAAAGCAGGAACCAGTTATCGTAAATCGAATTAAATATACATCCTTAAAATCCACAGATGACAGCAGAGGTAGACACTTCATCAAGTCTTCAAGTCGATGAGATATCCAGCTGTGTGCATGTCAACAGGGCAAATCGGCTCACCTAAAGCCCGTCTTCTCTTTGAAGGAATGTTATTAATTGTGTTGAGGGACCAACTGGCCAAATGTCCATAATTGTGGTTCGGAAGATATGCAAGAGAGGCTCAGAAGCAGGTTGACAGACAGACAGGGCAGCAAAGCGGAGTGGGAAGGGAAGCATCTGACCTCGGCAGGAGCAAGTGGTGAAGTGTGATAAAACACTGATTATTCTTTGTATAGATCTAGTAGAGTGCTGTATGAATGGGTAAATGAGGGCACAGATTGTAGTGTAAAGAGCTTCGAGTATCTTGATAAGATAGAAAGGTGCTGTATAAGTACAGTCCATGTACCATTTACCATTTGTTAGTCCAAACCCAATCAATTCAAACCCTGCAGATGCAGAAATATTTTTTTTTTTTTTGTTGCAAGTTAAACATTTCAACAATTTGAAGTTACAGCTTAATTACAATAGTACCACTCTGTGCAATGCACAAATGCTTCAACCGAGAAGTTTTTTGTAGACTGAAAATTGTCTCAAGGACTTTTGAAGACATCCTTTCACACATGCAAATGTCTCTTTATATTAGGCAATTTTTGTTTTTAGCTAATGCCAACATAGCATTTTTATATCAGTATTTTCAGCTGAGTTTGATCTAATTTTAATCGATTTTCTTTTCAAGATGAAATTATAGCATAAATAAACACAATTTCAAGTAAATACAATAAACAGTAAAAAAAAAATATATATATATGAATTATCATGTAAATATAAAAATATAAATGTAGGCTCCGCACCCCAGTTCTTAGAATCATCAATAAAAAAAATATGTGTAAAATAAAACAAATTATCTGTTGCTGCATTTAAAGATGCTACTGCTTCACAAAACTGCCACTCACGACAAGGACAGACGTGTTTGTCATTCATGTCTCCATATTTCTCCTCACCTGGGTGCCTCCAAATGTAATTTCACAGCATAATTGGATGGGAACCCACAGTCTGCTATCATTGTCAATGCATTAACTTGAGCTGTCCATTTCCTGCTGGCACTGTTTCCACAAACTTACCACTGAAAACACTGGAGATTAAATGCTCTTTTCCAGTGGTATTTCTGCCTTTGACTATAAAAGTGGTAGACAGACTCTTAAATGATGTTATTACATTTCATCTCAGAACACAAAGGGACGCCGTGCATGTTTAGACATCTCATGCAAATCACCCATTGATCCACACTGCGTTTTGCCACCGACTGAGCCCCGCAGCTGTGGGCATAAATCATTTATTGTGTTATCACAGAAATCATTTACTCTCTTTCCTTTTCATAACATTCAGATTGCTGTTTTACTAATGCCCATACTAAGAGCCTTCGTGACCCCCCGAGGTACTCTAATTTACTTGTAGGCTATTGTTAAGCAGACACCTTGATGATGGAATACCTCCTGTACACAATATGGAATTTCAAAGTGAGTCAAGTCGAGTGTAAATCTTAGCGACGCCGCTGGAGAAACAGATATTAATTTGAAACTCTTTGCTTGGTGAACTGATGGTCTCTTTTTCATGTGTATTTCAGGATGAAATGAGTTCTCCGTAGGCGTTCTGAGAGGTGAGAGAAGGCAAATCAAAGACAGTATTGGATTGTGCGGCATAATCCTTTATGAATTCTATTCTTACTTTGTATTTATGACCTGACAGGGCACTGTAACTCACCTCTCAATACGGGCCGAATACAATTACTATGACTATTGCATGTCAACTGCTACTGAAACAAAAGGTTACAGATGACTATCAATCAAAAGCACCATCAGAAAGTTTCTAGGTCAGAGGAAAGCCACAAATCCAAACAAAGAAGACCTCAGGTCAGTCATCCGGTGTACCGTTCAGACATACCCTTCAAAGAAAAAATCCTTTCTGATGATGGACAGAAAGTAGGTTCCCTTCTAAAAGGTTGCCACAGAGTTACTTGTTATTTATGGGACTGCAGGAAGTAGAGAGGAGGATGGTTCAATCTGAACGTTTTATTAAAACATACTTCACACCGACTCGCTGTGAGACGTGATTGTTCATATCCCGGCAAAGGAGAGCACGATAAATCTCACTTACAGTGTACGGCGCACTCTGTGAATACATTATTCCTGTTGTTTTGAGGCGGATGCCATAACCTTTATATTTAGACTGAAACACAATGAAAGAGCTGTGATTAAACACAAGGAAAACTTACCTCCAAAGTGAGCTCTCTGTAACGGCACCCAGGTTGAAGTCATACAGCTTAGTCAAGATCAGGATCACCTGAAACATTAATAGCAAAACAAACGGGTGTTTAATTGCACGTTGTCGTCTGTATGAGAAGACCTCGGTATTTGAGCCTCAGCAACACACATTTTCTGTCGCCACCTAATGATGGAGCTATGCTCACTACATTTCTGTACTAATAAATATCAGCCTCACAGAAGTTATCTCATTGACTAGAAATTGTCGTGTTGTCAGGATTTATCAGTCTAAAGGTAGCAGGACTTAAATAGGGAAGAAAAATCTGTGTGCATTGTCAGGAGTTGTCTCTGTATCTCATGTGGAATGATACCCTCCTGACAGCAAAATCTGAACATAATTGTTCAGTGAGCAATAAAAGGAAACGCACTCATTGGCTCCACTGTGTCTCCCTTCCCGATTCTTGACTTTTCATACTTTTTATTTTCTCTCCACCTAGATTTTTCCTCAATCCTCATTGCTGTAAAATTGTAAAACAAACGCTGATGTTGAATGATGAAAGTATGCTGTGTTATATCGCTCGTGTTACTCATTGCTCAGTTTGGTTAAACACTTTTTTTTAAACGTTCTCTGAGGATATAGCTGGGGAAAGTTTTTTCTGGGAAAATGAAAACATGGCTTGTAAAAGCTTGCTGAGGCAGGGAGTGCAGAGGGAAATGGTCTGCAAATGCATTATTGTCACTGCAATGACATTATAAATGACTTCCCATGTCGAGCCTCATAACTCAGGGTAGAATGATTGGTGGAATTTAGGGCAGGGCATCAAGAGGAGGAGAAGGGATAGTGGATGATAACAATCAAGGGGCATAAAACATTATATGATGATTTCTTTCGTAAAACAAAAACTGTGAAAGATAGGTCAAAAGCTCAATTACAGTGAGTTTAAACACATTAACCTTGTGGGACCCACGGAAGGAGTTATTAAACCGTGAAAAGCCACACAAACTCAGAGGAACAAAGACACACACTAAGTCTGCTTTGAAAATGTTAAAAACCTAATTGACCCACAATTTAGTCATCAAACGGCCACTGTGCATTGCCGGGACTATCTGCATTACAGGTTAATTAACCAATCACACAGTGAGATAAGCATTTGCATAATCCAAAGGGGAAAGGTCCAAAGCTGGAGTCTGAATCAATTTGGAGTACAGACTTAGTTAAACGTCTGTGATATTCAGTCTAATTGCCTGCTTAGAATAACAGATACAAGAGAAAACTCTGCCAAACTGTTGATTGTTTGTCTCCTCGGTTGCCTTTTTTTTGTTGTTGTTGCTAACAACAGTGACTCATTGTCATGGGATGTTATAAATACTAAAAGGCAAATCGAATCTGGAATTGATTTTATTGGTGTCAAACTGCAGGCAGCTCCTTCTTTGCCACTGAGAATTAAAAGCCCAGCATAGACTTTACACTACAAATATGATTAACAGCTTTCTATAACTTAAGGTATTGCTCATGATAGACTGAAAATACCAACATTTAAAGTAAATACAAAAATACATAGATGAAAATACCAATATGAAACATTATTTTTTACAAAACCTAAAAACTGCATATTAAAAACAAAAACTATATTTATTTTGGACTGTA
>JBBPBX010000966.1:13120-23311 GCA_038048925.1 Garcialebias charrua | reverse complement strand
CTCGGGAAAAACTCAATATCTAATGTTATCAAGTTAATAAACTCATTCTCAAAAGTTTCTGATTATTCTATAAACTGGACAAAATCTACAGTTCTTCCAATAAATTGCGTGTTTAATAATTCTCTTAATGAAAGACTGCAATCAGGTAACATTAAATATTTAGGTGTTAATATCTCTCCTAAATTAGAGGATTTAATAAAATTAAATCATATCCCATTATTAAAGAAAATTGAAGACGATCTTACTAGATGGAGATCTCTACCCATATCACTTATGGGAAGAGTTGCCTCAGTAAAAATGATGGTGCTGCCGAGAATAAATTATTTATTCTCAATGATTCCAAATAAACCTTCAACTGAATGGTTTAAGTCCCTGGACTCTTCTATATCTAAATTCCTTTGGAAAAATAAAACTCCACGTATTAGTTTAAAAACATTACAGAAATCTAAAGATACCGGAGGATTAGAACTTCCAAACTTTTATTACTACTATTTAGCCAACAGGTTACAATATATATCAAAGTGGTTAAAACCGAATGCACTAGATGAAACTTGGATAGATATAGAACAAACTTTATGTAATAATATTAGGATTTCAGATCTACCATTTATCAGTACAGATTTAAAAAGACATGTCTGCTTTAAGAGCATCAATATTGGCTCATCTCTGACAGCATGGTGGGAGTATCTGAAAATGACAAAGTCTTCACTACTCCCATGTAGACATACACCTCTCTGGAACAATCCTGACATTCAACAAGAAAATAATATGTTAAATTTCTCAGGTTGGAGAATGAAAGGTATTGAATGTCTGGAACACATATTTGAGGGTATAGACTTTATTCCATTTAATAAATTAATAATACAATATGGCATTGATAATAAATATTTCCTACAATACCAACAAATTAAGTCAATTGTAAAAAAGAAATTTAAGCTTAATAAAACAGTGTTGGAAACACCAACATGTGTGTTAGAGTTTATTAATTTTCAACCACCCAAATTATTATCTAAAATATACAAAAAATTGTCTAGAATCGATGACTCGATAGCACTACCTGTTGAAAAATGGGAGTCAGATTTATCAATCAACTTTGAACAAAAAATTTGGTCTCAAGTATGTTCAAATACTTTTAAATTGACTAGAATCTCCAATTTACAATTAATACAATATAAGGTTCTCTATAGAGTACATTATACAGGTCAGCGAATGTTTAAGATGGGCTTTATACCATCTAACAAGTGCTCACAGTGCATAAGTAATACACCTGATGATTATATTCACGCGCTCTGGTTCTGTCCACCCGTTCAGAGGTTCTGGGTACAGGTATGTGAAGACTTGTCTAAATGTTTGAAATTTAATATCCCACTCTCTCCATCTGTTTGCTTATTGGGTATCTTTGAAGATGTTATACTAGAAAAAAATACATCCTATATGCTTTTCACTGCCTTATGCATCGCAAAGAAAACCATACTCGTAAATTGGAAAAATAAAAATAATCTTAGCATTAATCAGTATAAAAATCTTCTGTTAGATCATATTAGTCTTGAAACAGCATCTGCCGACACATTGGATCAATCTATTTGGCACTCTTTGATCGGTTCCGTTACGTAGTGAGGGTGGGGGGTCTGGGATGTGGCCTTGTGGGGCATTGGGGCTGGAGGGGGGGAGGTTGGGGTTTGGGGCGCCGGGGGGTTGGGGCTGCTTGGGCGGGGAGGACCCTGTCTTCGACCTGGGGAGGACCGGGGGGGTTCTGGGGGATATCTGCTAGGGGCGGCATGCGGGCCCTCGGGTGGTCGGTGGCGGCAGTCATGGGTCGCCGGTCGGTGACCCGGCTGTGCTGGGGTGGTTTCGGGGCGGGTGCCGGGGGCTTGGGACTCTGGGGACGTGTCGTCCCCGGGCTTGGGCCTGGTGGGGATCGGGGGTCGTGGGCTCTGGTGGGCGGGTCGCCGGGCATGGGTTGACTGGCGCTCTGGTGCCCGGCTCTGGCCGGGGGCCCTCGGCTCGCTGGTGGGTTGGGGGTTCATATGCTGGGGGGTGGGTGTCTGGGGGCGTGACTGGTGGCCAATGGGAGGGGGCGGGCAAACCCAGCCTGGGTGTCTAATGTGTTATGTGTTCTGAAAGTTGTTAATATGAAGGGTGGGTGTAGTATTTCTTCTGGGGTGGGGATTAAGTGGATGTCCTTGATGATGGTCTTGGACTATGCTTGGCCGTTGTGCGGGCCCTGGTTGGGGCCTGTTCTTGGTGCTTCCTGGCTCTGTCGGCGGTTGGGCGGGCGCTCTTGGCCGTGTCGTCCATGTGGGATTTTGTGCCCTCTTGGACGGCGGGCTGACTGCGGTTCGCAGGGGTCACGGCGGCCCTGGTGGGTGTGGGCTGTTGGTTCTGCTGTTGGCGGCCCTCGGGGCCGTGTCCCTCTCTGGTCTTGGCTCAATGGCCTGGCGGTCGGAGAGGTGTTTCTTTTTCCTCGCTCCTTGGGTGGACCTTGGCGAGCTGGGGGGGTACGCAGGGTCAGCGGGGGAGCTGACTCGCTGTGGGAGCACTGTTCCTGCAGATATTTTTCTCCCCATCCCTCAACACGCACCTCCGCCCTCTTCATCTTAAATTAATACATGTAGGGAATTTGAGTCTCGGGTGTGCTGCAATGGTTCTACATCTCTGTTGTTCAGAACACCTGGGACTCAATTTTATATACACTTTAGACATTCATTCATAAACTTCTTCATAAAAGTCACATATAGGGAATGGATTGAGCACTATGGCTATGGGTGGCGGGATGACACCAATCTCACCCCCATGCCTATGCTCACTCAACATTATGCATTTAGACAATTAGGGCTTGGGTTAGAGTTGGAGTGGAGGGGAAACTGGTACAATGCCAGCCTTTGCTCCTTCTCTTTCCTTTTTAAGTACACTTTAGAACAACACTCACCAACAGTACATTTGGGGACGGGGGTGTGTGTATCGGGGTCTTGATTTGTTAATTTCAATTTTATTTATTTATGTATTTATTTATATATATATATATATATTATTTATTTATTTTTCTCTTACCCCCCTGGTTGCCTGGCGGACATTCTGGGGGTGGGCCGTCAGGGGTTGTGCTGGGGTGTGGGGGGGTTCGGGGCCTGCGGGTTTGCCGTGGGCGGGACTGGCAGTGCGCTCCCCCTGGGGCTGCTTGGGCTCGGGTGTCCTGTCCTGTCGGCGGGGCGCGGGGTGGGCCGGATCTTGGATGTCTGCTACTCTCCACCCCAGAATGAATGGGCCTACCTCCTGGGTTTGGATGTGGGCTGCCCCATGTAGGGAGCAGGTACATGTCTTGGACCTGGGGGGTATAGAGTGTGCTTCGGGATTATGAATGGAGCGTGTCGTTATTGTTTGTCTTTCTATGACTGAGGGTGAGGATGAGGGTGGGTCTGAATGAGTGTGTCTGTGTATGAATGTTTAAGTGTCAGGCTGGGACTTGGACTGCCCCCTCTCTGATACTTCTGAGGCTACCTAGTGTCGCGCTCTTGCCACGTGGCCCCCTGGTGGGTGTTCCTCTGCCTGCGGGCGTGCTTGGGACCCTCACTATCTGGGGCTGGGCGCTTGGGCGTTGGTCGGCTCGGCCTGGTGGCTGCCTGGTGGGGCTCGGGTCCTCTGGTCCTGTCGGGTCTGGGCCTGAGGGGTGGGCGTCCCCGGTGCCCGAGCATCGGTGACCGGCCCTGGGGCTACGTCGGTGCAGCGGGCTCTGGCGGGGGCCTGTGTATTTGTCGCTGTTGACCCCGGGGGGTCATTGTGTGTGGTCCCTGGTGGGGTTCGTCCGGTTCTTCCCCTTGGTCGGATCTGGGGAGTGGACGAGTGGCTCGTCCTGTTCGGGTGGTCCTGGGGACTCTGGGCTCGGGGTCCTTCCTGGGGTCTTGGGCTTTGATCGCCCTTTCGTCTGTCTCGGGCTTTGGGGGGACGGATCTCTGATGCTTCACAATCGCTACTAAATGTTCTATTGGAGGAACCTTATTCACTTATGCATGCTCACAACCACACACAAATGGATGTAGGGATGTATATGTAGATATATGTAGATGGGTATATAAATGAATATAAATATATATGTATATATACTGTCTATATATTTGTAGGTATGGGTATGTTTATATATAGAAATCTAATGCAAGGTCATGAATATTATCAGTCTTTATGCTTGTATGTTTCGTTGCTGTGTTCTGTCATGTGCTTTGCAGGATAGTGGACGGAGGTTTGGTGTGTTCGCCTTGTGCTCTTTTTGTGGATAATTGTTGTTTTGTTGTCTCACTTTCTCTTTTCTTTCTTTCTCTATAAAAAAAAAAATAATAATAATAATAATAATAATAATAATTCATAGCAATATTTCTGTGTTAATTTTCATGTATTTGTGCGTATTTGTGTAAATCGCCAATATTTGGTCTAAAAACGTGTTTACGGTAGTCCTATGTGTTGAACTGGTGAATTGCACGTTAATTTTACTATTAGTTCAAATGCTCAGTTGTGACATGTCTTCTCAGTTGTGACGTCACATCGTCTCTTGCCTGAATATAAAAGTGGAGCCACTCCCCAGAGAAGGTCGCTCTCCCTGCAGAGCTCAGGGCGGAGTTGGATCAGAGATTAGCAGCATAGCATTAGCATAGAAGAGCTACGATGTTCCATAAAAGCTCTTCAAACTGATGTTCATTGTCCACCCACCCTTACACCATCAGGTTACAATCCGTTTGGAGGTGAGTCCCATTTTACACCTTTCCATTCCATAATTTATTTTTTGAGTATATGACGCGTTTCTTCAGAAAGAAGAGTTGGCAAAGAATGTAGTAGAGGTGAAGAGAGTGTCAGATAGGGTGATGTGTCTAAAGGTAGAAGTAGAAGGTCTGATGCTAAACATAGTAAGTGGTTATGCTCCACAGGTTGGATGTGATGGGGAGGAGAAAGATAAATTTTGGAAAGATTTGGATGAAGTGATAGAGAGTATTCCCAGGGAGGAAAGAGTGGTGATTGGAGCAGACCTGAATGGACATGTTGGTGAAGGAAACAGAGGGGATGAGGAAGTGATGGGTAGGTTTGGTGTCAAGGAAAGAAACCAGGAAGGACAGATGGTGGTGGATTTTGCCAAGAGAATGGAAATGGCTATAGTCAATACCTATTTCCAAAAGAGGGAGGAACATAGAGTGACCTATAAGAGTGGAGGAAGGAGTACACAGGTCGATTACATTCTGTGTAGAAGAGGAAACCTGAGAGAGATTGGAGACTGTAAGGTTGTAGCAGGGGAGAGCGTGGCCAGACAGCATCGGATGGTTGTGTGTAGAATGACTGTTGTTGCGAAGAAGAGAAAAAGAGTAAAACCAGAGAAGAAGACCAAATGGTGGAAGCTAAAGAAGGAAGAATGTTGTGAGAAATTCAGAGACGAGCTGTTAAAGGCTCTGGGTGGTAAGAAAGAGCTTCCAAGTGACTGGGCTACTACAGCAACAGTAATTAGAGAGACAGGTAGGAAGGTACTTGGTGTGTCATCTGGACAGAGAATAGATGATAAGGAAACCTGGTGGTGGAATAGTGAAGTGCAGGACGCCATTCAAAGAAAGAGATTAGCCAAGAAGAAATATGACAGTGAGAGGACTGAAGAGAGGAGACAGGAATATAAGGAGATGGGACATAGAGCAAAGAGGGAAGTAGCTAAGGCAAAGCAGAGGGCGTACAATGAGTTATATGGGAGACTGGACACTAAAGAGGGCGAGAAGGACTTGTACCGATTGGCAAGACAGAGGGATCAGGCTGGAAAGGATGTGCAGCAGGTTAGGCTTATTAAAGATGGGAATGGGAATGTTCTAACAAGTGAGGAGAGTGTGATGGGAAGATGGAAGGATTACTTTGAGGAGCTAATGAATGAAGAGAATGAAAGAGAAAGAAGAGTGGAGGTAATAGAAACTGTGGACCAGGAAGTGGGAAAGATTAGTGAGGGTGAAGTCCGGAAAGCTCTGAAAAGAATGAAGAAGGGGAAGGCAGTAGGACCTGATGACATACCAGTGGAGGTTTGGAAATGTCTTGGAGAGATGGCAGTGAGGTTTTTGACTCAAATATTTAATGGAATATTTGAGGGTGAGAAAATGCCTGAGGAATGGAGAAGAAGTGTGCTGGTTCCCATTTTTAAGAACAAGGGTGATGTACAGAGTTGTAGCAACTACAGGGGAATTAAGTTGATGAGCCACACAATGAAGATCTGGGAGAGAGTTGTGGAAGCAAGACTTAGACAAGATGTGACTATCTGTGAGCAGCAGTATGGTTTCATGCCAAGAAAGAGCACCACAGATGCCATCTTTGCTTTGAGGATGTTGATAGAGAAGTACAGAGAGGGTCAGAAAGAACTCCATTGTGTGTTTGTGGATTTAGAAAAAGCATATGACAGGGTACCAAGAGAAGAGGTGTGGTATTGCATGAGGAAATCTGGAGTGGCAGAAAAGTATGTTAGACTGGTACAGGACATGTATGAGGACAGCAGGACAGTGGTGAGATGTGCTGTGGGAGTGACAGATAGCTTCAAGGTGGAGGTGGGATTGCATCAAGGATCGGCTCTGAGCCCCTTCTTGTTTGCTCTGGTGATGGACCGACTAACAGATGAGGTCAGGCAGGAATCCCCATGGACTATGATGTTTGCAGATGACATTGTGATCTGTGGTGAGAACAGGGAACAAGTGGAAGAGAACTTGGAGAGGTGGAGGTATGCTCTTGAAAGAAGAGGAATGAAAGTCAGTCGTAGTAAGACAGAGTACATGTGTGTGAATGAGAGGGAGGCCAGTGGAACAGTGAGGCTACAAGGAGCAGAGGTCACAAAGGTGCAGGACTTCAAGTACTTGGGGTCCACTGTCCAGGAAAATGGGGAATGTGGTAAAGAGGTGAAAAAGAGAGTCCAGGCAGGATGGAGTGGATGGAGAAAAGTTTCAGGAGTGATTTGTGACAAAAAGGTGTCAGCAAAGGTCAAAGGAAAAGTTTACAAGACAGTGGTGAGACCAGCTATGTTGTATGGTCTGGAGACAGTGTCATTGACAAAAAGACAGGAGAAAGAACTGGAAGTGGCAGAAATGAAGATGCTGAGGTTCTCCTTAGGAGTGACAAGGATGGATAAGATCAGGAATGAGATCATCAGAGGTACAGCACATGTTAAACAACTGGGAGATAAAGTTAGGGAGGCCAGACTGAGATGGTTTGGACATGTCCAGAGGAGGGACAGTGGGTATATTGGTAGAAGGATGTTAGAAATGCAGCTGCCAGGAAAAAGACAAAGAGGGAGACCAAAGAGGAGATATATGGATGCAGTTAGAGAGGACATGGAGGTAGTTGGAGTGAGGACAGAGGATGCAGAGGACAGAGTGAGGTGGAGGAGGATGACTCGCTGTGGCGACCCCTGAAAAGGGAAAAGCCGAAAGAAGAAGAAGAAGAAGAAGATGACGCGTTTCTTCATGTGCTGTTTATTGCGACCTGCAACGTTGCTTTGTTGTGGCTCGCCCCACATAAGGTCGTGGCGTTTTAATCTGTTGCTGATCAATGTTAGTTTGTGTTGTAGTTGCGTTTAAATGCTAAAAATCTAGTGTTTCTTATGAACACCGCAGAGTGTGTGAACTCTTATGAACTCTGATAAGGAAGACCGCAACATCAAAAAACAATGGAGACTAGCTGGCGCTAATTTTAGCTGTTGTACTAGGTACGATGTTTTAGACACAGTGTTCTTTTGCTGCAAATAATGTTATGGTATTTATAAAATGATATGTACTTGGTGAATGAATATCATGTTCATCAGCTCTGTGTAGCAGTATTTATTTTGCACTGCGTCATCTGTTTGACAGATCAACAGTGATAAAACAGTAATGTTACACAAGTATGCTTGTTTGTAAGGTGATTAAAAATGTGTTGTTCTTTTTTAGCTCCATGAGGCGTTCCACATCCAGGGAATCTCTGAGCCGTGCTTCACAGACATCAAGCATCAAGGAGACATGTTTACATATCACTTTGGAGGTGACATGAGAGCTGATTCACCAGGTATTCATGTTTTATTTATTACTTTTGTAGCCCACCTTTACCCTCTGTCTATTATTATTTAATTATTATGTTTTATTTATTTATTACTTTTATTATGGCGAACATTATATAAATATAAAAATAAAACGTTTTAAAAAAGTCTATGCAACATTAATTATTGTTTATTTGTTCATTGTTACCTGTCCCAACATTTTGGGGATTTGTTGACACTGTGAAATTTTGAATCAACATCTTTCTCCATTAAAATGTTACATTTACTCAGATTAAACTTTTGATCTTTCCTCTGTTCAGGACTGCAAATATCCAGGGTCGGGATGGAGTGAATGGGAAGCACTGCTGCAACATGTCCCCGGTTTGTCCTCATGCATAAGGCGAAAAAACAAATAAAATAAACAAATTGATTACAAAACCTAGTTGTTTATGATTCATATTATTAACATTAAGTTAATTCAAAACAACAAAAGGTTATGTGTCATGTCAGCCCTGCAAACACACAGGACACCACCTCCAGCTCCTCTGTATGGACGCAGTGGACAGAAGAAAAAGCAGTCCCAACCACCTTCAGGTTGCTGCACCTGCCAGCCAGAAACCAACACCAGGGTCTCAGCTGTACCAACATTGTCGTGGATGCAGGTCTCAGGAGAAGCAGCAGCTCTGGCCGAGACTCTCTGCATCATCATGGGATCGTCTTGGTTAAAGTAATCCTGGCTGCAATTACTCTGCGTGGCTGCTGGGTGCTTGAGTCATCACAGTTCTCTGAAAAAAAACATTTTAAAGGATACAGTTTTGTTAAATTCATTGCAATTTGTTTGGTTTGCATTAAAAAAAATTATTTCTCATAAATCTTACCAGCTATGCTCAGCTTTGATTAGCTGACACATAGCTTAAACAAATACTGTATACACGTCCTAACAAATATTTATCATACAAGCTTATAGAATGTTTCTAAACATGGATCTTTGGAAAACAAATACAAGATTTTACCACTGTTTAGTGCTCATTTATAGTCAATTCAAAAAACAACATGTGTTTAGTTGTAGGTTGCATAACAAAATTAAGCCAAAACGTCAAACAAAACGAGGGTAGATGAAATCAATATTTTAAAATAAAATCTATTATGAAACGTTACTTTTGTAATGTACTAAGTAATAAGATGTGGTGAATTAAAGTCACTGCAGCTGGAGTACAACACCGTTGTGATCCAAACAAAGACAAAAACACAGCCGTACATCGCATGCCATGCAACTAAACACAGGTTTTTAATGTGTTCTGTGTTCAGAAGCATACACATAAGCTGTGTGTGTGTGTGATTAAATACACGCAACAACATTTTACAACTTATATTTTGGTAAAAGTTTAGGTATTTACTTACTGAAGACACGACTATCCGCCATTTTGAAATCCAACCTTGGGGAGGGGCGGGAGTTTACCACTAGAGGGGGCGTGAGCGCAGGACAACCCCAACCTCCTCCCCTGCTTGACTCTCGAGTCTCGACACGCCCATTTTGAGGGAAATTTTGAATCTGCTTAGGGGGAGGAGTTACCGTCTCAGCCTGTGTTCAGTGCCACTTTAAGCAGCTTTCTCTCTTAACAAAATACATTTGAACATTTGAGGGTTCTATTAATAACCAAATATTATAGTCCACCAAATCATAAAACTTCAGTAATTTGAGTTTTTAAATAATACAGTATATTAGATGGATGACAGTAAGGCTTTCTTGTAATAATTCTCACAGCTCTTTTCTGTCAAATAAAAATAGATTTTATTATATTTTAATTTAATTTATAAGTAAAGGTAAGACTAAAATAATTTTTTCTCCAAATTAAATGTGCTTTTTTGTGTGCTACAGTTTGTATGTGTAAAGATTGCTGATATGTGATTTTAAACACAACCCGTTAACTGCTGCCAATCAAATGGCGAATAAACTACTCTGTAGGGTTCATGTATTATAAAAGAAGAAAATAACGCTATCCAAAGTATCCAAAGCGCTGAAGAAGCTATGGCAGACAGAAGCCAAAATGTGGAGAACATTTTTTGTCTGTTTTTTATTATACATATGAAAAAAAAAACTGCACAGTGCCTCACCAGCCATGAACCTCACCGCACGTCACTGATATATATATATATATATGTATATATATGTATATATATACATATAT
>JBBPBX010000966.1:0-12920 GCA_038048925.1 Garcialebias charrua | reverse complement strand
AAAAAATATATATATATTTTTTTTGTTTGTTTTCTGCCCCACCCACCCCTTATTTCACACCTCTGGGCAACTGCACCCACATGACAAGACTTGATGACAAAAATCCTCCTGACACCTGGGCTGTAATTGCCACAACACGTGCTTCCTTAACAGTCGACGGCACGTTTGTGGATTTGGCTCATTAGCAAAAAGCTGACCCACTGAACTGGGTCAGTGAAGATCCACTTCAGGGACCAAAACAGACCAATGAGGCAGATGACTGTTTGGCAGACATGTTCCTCAGTGGACACATCAAGAGTACATCATTGTGGGTTCCCTTGTCTCAGACATTACTGACAGGCTGCACATCAGTGTCTAAAGTCAATGGGGAGTAACGACTACATGGAAAAGCTGAGACCAGTAAGACGGTCCAGAAGAAGACAGATGTGTGACTGATGATATTTGATCCCTGCAAATAAAGGCAAATTAAGAACAAATTTAAGGAGTTTATGTTACAGACTTCTTCATCTTCTTTTTTTGTAAATGATGGCAACAAACAAACACAAAATGGGTCCAAGAATTATTTTGAGCCTTCAAGGTAAATACAATTCTCCATGCATATCATCGCTCACTTGCATACATGAAATTAAGTAAGAACCCTGGAAGGCCAAAAGCAGTGCATTTATTCATGTTTATGTTTTATTGATGTGAGCAAAGAGAGCTTTGCCTCAGGAAAGTCAACCAATCATTTTTTTTTTAGATTGGCTCTCACCCTTAAAGTAGTTAGGTTTAGTCCCTTTTTTTACCCCAACACTTTGTTTCGTAAGTTTTCTTTCACACATTGCTTCCTCTTTTTATCTCTCAATCTCTTGATACTTTGTTCAGTTTAGAGCAGACTCTTTTTTTTTTTTTCTGATTCTCTTTTGATAACATAAACAGGCGTAGCAGAATCAGTGCTGTACGGGCATGCAAAGATTTTATCCCTTGCAGATAGCAAACTGGACATCCGACATGGCAATAAAGGTGTTGCTACTGTAATATTATTGTGATGTATTGTGTCAGCTCAAAGTAAATGTCTCATCTCTACACAGAACAACACGTTCTACTTTCCCAAGTGTCAAGACATGCAGCAGTCACACTGCTGGGCCAAATCACGTCTTCACAAATTCCATATCAATCAATTTCTTGATAAAAAAAAGAAAGAAGTGCTGAAATATGAAAGGTGTTTCAGTAGGACGTGAGAGGCATCCCAACAATATGATGGTGGGCAGAAGATTTTCCACACGGCTCGCAATTTAGGGATGAATCATCTCTGTATTGTACCGCAATATGGCTATTAATAAAATGAAACTGACTCCTGCCACACATCAGAACAGTAATATGATGCTTTCAAGCACCAGGCTTCAAACAGTGCCTGTTGCTTATTCAGTCTTCAGTAAAACATCAGGACGGCACCCCTCTTATATGGTTTCTGTTTAATTGGGTAGTAAAGGAGGAAAAAAGGCACCCCTACAATCTAAACATCACACCTCCAGAACACTGCTTTTCTCTCTGTTCGGGAATAACAAAAATCACAGGAAGAGGGAGAAACCTTAGAGATTGGAAGAAAAAAAAACACTTTTATGTAGTTCTAGCAGTGTTTTTGAACATAACCAGCGGGGACAACTGGAGCAGATAAATTAATTTCCAAGGGACTGCCAAAGTTGATGGCAGTGAACAATGAAAGGCTCCTTGCAATAAAACAGCTAATGGCTGATTCTAAGGAAATGGATTGAAACTCACTGCATTTCTGATTCGCTTACCTTCAACCTGCGAAAGGTTCATTGCTACACACATTTACATCCTCATTAATACAAACACATTCCTGTATATTTTACTGTAAACACATGCAAATATGCTCTCCTCTCTAGGGATTAACCTCAGTCAATTTAATTCTTCTAACTCAAACAACAACAGCAAAATGTGTGACAACTATAGCTGAGATATGTCAATTCTAATTTAATTTATAAGTTTTCATGAAGAAATAATTACCTAGATTTGCCATATTTCTCTGACAGGGATGTATTTTCTGCCTTATCAGATAAGAAAAAGAAAGTTTGGACGCCCCCAGGAGGATTACCAATTTTCGATGCAATGGATTGTTATTTACAGAGGCTCATGTGCATTGACTTTATGTTACTTTGTATAAATAATCTTTTATAAACTAATTTTCAGCCTCAATGAATAACATAATGCTTCATTGAAAAATAATGTAAAATTCCTATGCAGTCATTTGGAAGCATCAATAATCGTTCAGTCACTGCAGAGCACTAATGAATTTAACACTATAATAAAAATGTCTCCCCTGATAAAAGAATATTTTGTCCTTATATAACAATGGGTGTTTTATAACTGAGCTACATGCTGGTTTTATAGAGTTTAAGCTCTTAAAAAGTCTAACCTTTCCCCACAGTTTTTATTTTTATTTTTAGAATTTGCTTTGGGTTTGTTTAAGATGTAATGGACACTGAGATGAAAAAACAAAAAAGAAAACAAAGCTAAAAAAGTGAGAGAAGGGGTAAAAGAGAAAGAAGGAGATAGGAGTAGAGAGAGAGAGGTATAGAACACACATCAACATCATTGAAGTCTGCCTCTAGACCTGCAGAGAGAGAAAAAAGACAAAACCGAGAAACCACAACAACATATATATATATATATATATATATATATATATATATATCACATTTTTGTCATCTGTGTATGTTTCCCATACTTGACAGACAAAATTGGTCTCTGCATTTAACCCAACCACCACCAGGTGGTGCAGTGAGCAGCCGTAGTCAGCGCCCGGGGAGCTGGGGAAAATAGGTGTGCACTCATAGACACCCCAAGGTGTGCCGTGGCCGGGGTTCGAACCTGGGTCCTTTGGATCCCAAGTCTGATTCCCTAGCCACTACACCATCATGGCCCCATATACAGTATAATGATACATATAACATCAATAGAAAGTATTTTATACGGTACATGGTAATACGAGATGTATTTAGTGTCCACCACAACCCAATTGAGTGTGTATCTGATAAACACCTGAATCTAAACACCTCTGTGAGTCCTGGGAGTCCCCCACTCACCCCCCCAGAAGCCGTTTTCGCATTGGCCGGCCCTCAATGGCTCGGGCCCCCCTGCCCCGCCTTCTAATCCGGGTTCGGCGTGTTCGCATTTTCCTTTTTTTCCCAGGGTCCGCCCTCGTTTTGGAACCATCTCCACCGTGGTTCTGATCGGGCCGGACTCCCCCGGCCCAGTTTGACGTCATTTACTGCTCACATTTGATTCGTTGTTTGCAGCAGGGGCTGGACTCGTTCTAACAACAACCTCAGCGCGAGGGCTGAATTTCATTAAAATTTAACTACAGAAACCCCTAAAAAAAATTATTAGCTGAATTAGTTTTTCTGAGTTTAATTTTTGTTAATAACTGATTACAAATCAGCTTATGTATCAGCTTATGTTAGAACGTAAATAACACGAAGCTCGCACCCATTTCCGCCTTTCAGCGTGACCTGAATGTCATTAAAATATAACTAATATTGTCTAACTGTTGCGCGCAGCCAGGGTTTTAAAATATAACTAATAATCTAACTCTTTTGCGTAGCTAGAATGTTGAGACTTTCTTTCTAAGAATGTTAGGACTTTCTACTTTCTCCACAAGCTGAAAAGGGCTGGAGCTTCAACCCCCATCATGTGCACCTTCTACAGGGGAGCCATGGAAAGTGTCCTGACAAGCTGCATCACTGTGTGGTTTGGTGCATGTACTGCATCCTGCCGCAAGAGCCTCCAGCGCATCGTGAGAGCAGCTGAGAAGATCGTCGGCACCTCCTTCCCCTCACTGCAGGACTTACACAGCAACCGCCTCACTCGGAAAGCCCTCTGCATGGCAGGTGATCCCACACACCCACTACACAGCTGCTTCAGACTGCTGCCATCAGGGAGGAGACTGAGGAGTCTCCAGGCTCGAACCAGCAGACTGAGAGACAGCTCTGTTCATCAGGCAGTCAGGATGCTAAACACTCTGCCTGCTCTGCCTCCCCTCCCATTTGAACTGCCTTAACACAAAAAACTTTCTCACACATTACCACACAACACAAAGATTTTAACACTGGACTCTGTGTCATCAAACGGGTTATTCACTAAACTCTCGGTCATGTGCTCATTCAGTTTGCACTACTTCTCATATTTGCACTAATGTTTGTATTACATCACTGCCTATAGTCATACTACTGTTTACATTCACTGTTTACATACTACTGTTTACATTCAATGTTTACATTTATTAATACTGTTTACATTTATTACTACTGTTTACATTTATTACTACTGTTTACATTTATTACTACTGTTTACATTTACACTACTTTTATATCTACACCACTGCTGATACATATACAGTATTCTCTGACTAGCCTTATTTAAGGATGCCCAATGTGCCTTACTGCATATGCCACTTTTGCCTCTATACCAACATCAACTACCTCATACATATACTGTGTACATTAACTCATATGCTGCTTTGCCACTCTTTGCAAATGTCAATGCTAGAACCTTCAGTTTATTTTATAGATATACTTTTTATATTTTTTATACTACTATGCAAAAACTCAGGACAGTATTACACTTTTATTATTTAATTTTATGCTTATGTTCATTAAATGTTTAGTGTTTTAGTTTTAGTGTTGGTGTAAATTTTCATACTTTTATACTACTATGCAAAAACTCAGGACAATGTTACACTTTTACTATTTTATGCTTATGTTTATTAAATGTTTCAGTGTTTTAGTGTTTAAATGGTTACTGTTGCACCGAGGGACTGAGAGAAACGCAATTTCAATCCTGTGTATGTCCTGTACATATTGCAGTTCTGACAATAAAGTTGACTTTGACTTGACTTTGACTTTGAAGAGGGGTGATTGCTTTATAGGCAAAGTGGACTCCTGAAAAACCACTCCGCCGCTGTGGCACAGAGAGATTGCGCACTGCAATTACACTCTACATTTTATCTTGACCCGGGGAAGCGGGTTCGCTTCCCACCTGGTACAAAGTTATTTTACTTTTTGTTTTTTATTGGAGTAAATAAAAAGGAGTTTGTTTAGTTAACAAACTCCTTTTATTTACTCCAATAAAAAAAAGTAGACAGCCCGACTATATAGATTATATATATATATATTAATGGTGGGATAGTTAACGCGTTAACTCATGAGATTAATGTAAAATGATTAATCAGTTAATATTATAAAAATGAAGATTAATCCCGCTTTCAGTCTAGTGGGGGCAGTAATGCGCTTAAAGTCGTTTGCCAACCGCCAGCAGAAGAAGAGAGCAGCTCGCCTCCTGCGTAACTGATATGCGCATGCGCAAATGAGCTTCAAAGCTTCAAAAACAAAACAAACGTGATTTAAAAGATGAACGTGGATAGTCCAAAAAGTGTGGTTGGTGGCAAATTTACTTTAAAAAAAAAACCCCGATGGGAGCGTGGATAAAACCAAGGTGGTATGTACCTATTGCAGCGATGAATTTTCTTTTCACCGAAGCACAACCAGCCTAAAATACCATCTTCGGGCGAAGCATGTTTTCGCCGACGTTAGCAAGAATGCTACTTCCGTTAGCAAGAATGCTAGTTCGGAGGATCCAACTACATCAAAGTGTGCTCGGCAGACAACGATGGCGGAGTTTAGCCGTCCAAAAGTGAACAAAACGACAGCAGAGAAAGCAAGTTATGCTACCGCTAAATGGATAGCCCAAGACTGTAGACCACTTAACATAGTTGAAGACCGGGGGCTTCTTAATATGCTTCGCGTCTACACAGGAGACCCGACAGTAACGTTGCCTTCCCGGAGGACTATTGTTAAAATAATACATGAACTGTATGACACCACGAAGACTTCTAAAGCACTGCAGCTGGAGAATGCTGAATATATTGCTCTAACTGGAGACCACTGGACCTCCGTGAGTAATAACAATTACCTCGGTGTTACCGCACACCTAATAGATAAGGAATGGCAGCTACACTCTTTTAGTTTGGGCGTTTTAAAAACAGAACATTTTACATTACATTTTAATAATGAATCTAACACAAATGATAATAGATTAATCCTACTATATAGACATGTTCACGGGCTATAATAAAAAATGTAATATCAGTTGCATGATTATTATTAATACTATTAACAATAATCATGCAACTGATACTATTAAATGAATACTAATAATTTAATAGTATTCAGTAATTTAACTGTGGTGTGTTCTTGTATGTCTGCTCTGCAGGTACGTCACACAGCTCCTAGGTGGGGAAAAGTATGTATCTTGCTCTGCTGTGCTACCTGCGCTCTGCCATCTTCTGCATACAATGGAGGTGTCAGATGTTGATCCAGCTTATGTAGTCCGCTTCAAGACTGCATTTACAAACGATCTCAACAAAACGAAAGCAGAACTTGAATCTGGACTGGTTAAAGGTATGTTGTTTTATTACTTGTTTTATTGACATTTAACTCTGTTGCACCTTGTGCACAAGTGGACTTTAGGTTTGAAATGCTGAAAAAAAATGTTAAGCTCTGTAATTTGAAAATGTGAAGAAGTTAGTTTGCCTAAGTTACTGGTTGAAGGTGGGGTACGTTATGATAAAGTGATTGTAAATATGTTTTGTTTTGTTTGAAACAACATTCAACATTTTGTTTGAAACAACAACTACTTACAGGTATTCCCCGATTTACGAGCGAGATCCGTTACAACGAGGCGCTCGTAAACCGGAAATCTCGTAATTTGGAACGTTGCCATGTCTCTCGTAAGTCCGGAATTTCGCTCGTAAATTGGAACGGTTTCGCTAGCGCGACTACAAACACTCGTTTTTCATCAAAAAACTGCTTATGAGTGCATAAAAATGATCGGAAACGTGTGTCCATATGTTTAACTAACTAACTGTGGTGAAAAAACACATGAAAACTCAGTATTTTTTGCGTTTTTTCCAAAAATTCGCCAGCTCGTAAGTCTGGAACCTCGCAGATCAGAGCGCTCGTAATTCGGGGACTACCTACTACAAACATTACTACTTCTTTAAACCTTGCAAAAAACTGGTGAAATGATGAATGAAAAAACTGGTTTGACACAATAAAACGTTTTCTTCCACATTTTATTGAAAACCGTCATATTTACATTTCAAGCATACAAAGTTACCGGTAAGCATTGAGATTAATCTGATTAATCTGATTAATCACATTCTCCAGAGTGTGATTAATCAGATTAAAAATTTTAATCTTCTCCCAGCACTAATATATATATATATATATATATATATATATATATATATATATATATATATATATATATATATATATATATATATATATATATATATATATATATATATATATATATATATATATATATATATATATATATATATATATATATATATATATATATATATATATATATATATATATATATATATATATATATATATATATATATATATATATATATATATATATATATATATATATATATATATATATATATATATATATATATATATATATATATATATATATATATATATATATATATATATATATATATATATATATATATATATATATATATATATATATATATATATATATATATATATATATATATATATATATATATATATATATATATATATATATATATATATATATATATATATATATATATATATATATATATATATATATATATATATATATATATATATATATATATATATATATATATATATATATATATATATATATATATATACTTATACATACATACACACATACGCACGTATATATACATGTATAAATAATTAACCGGAAGACCCAACTCCTTCCTCCTCCCACTCAAATAAAGTGTTGATGCATGTTGTTATATAGTGCATTTAAAATGGGGGGAATGAGGAGGCGACCGGCACAATCCCACCCCTACTCAGAGAGCAGGCAGTGCCCATTCATCCCCAACCCTTGTCCAGAACCCTAAATGTCTATATGCTACGTATGAGAGTGGGCACAGGTCACGGAGGTGAGAATGATAATACATCTCACCACCTATATGCCAACATGTGCCCTCTCCAGACCCTATATGTGCATCTATTGTGAGAATGTTATAAGTAAGTGTCTAGGTTGTATAATAAAATTGGGGCCAAGGTCTCCACGAACCACTGAAATAGAGGATTCTCCCCGCAGCTCAGTAGTGTACCTGAACCCCAAGGCCCTGTCTATGTGGTGTGATGGAGTGGGCAGAGGAAGATGTTAGGATGGGGAGGAAGAAGAGGTGGCAAGGCCCTCCCAGGGAGCCAGCTCCCCCACTGACTCCAAAATGCACCCCCATTCTCTGAGATCTACCAGGGGAGGGAGGCTACAATACAGATACCTATGGGAGCAAGTGGCTGCCGCACCATCAGGGACCAAGGCCACGGACTGGCACATAGCCCAGACGACCGACAAGAACCAGGGCCAGCGATCCAACCCCCCCCCCCTTCCCCCCAACCATCTAGACCCCTCAACCCGATCCCCAGTCCAACACCCAACCCCCCAACCAAGTACACTG
Organism: Garcialebias charrua; assembly: GCA_038048925.1. Classification (NCBI taxonomy): domain Eukaryota; kingdom Metazoa; phylum Chordata; class Actinopteri; order Cyprinodontiformes; family Rivulidae; genus Garcialebias; species Garcialebias charrua. Next base: position 4,340 of record JBBPBX010000966.1, on the reverse strand, counting down.
TAAGCCACCAAACTCCAACAAGGACAATCAGCCAGGAGTCCCCGAACAGCCACAGATAGTGCAACACGGCGACCGAGAGCGCAACCCCACTTCCACAAAGGAACCAACCAGTCCACCCACAGCAACACACACAGCAAGAGTGCCCCACACAAGGGAGGGCACACATCCAAAGAGCCCAGACACCCCCGGGCCAACAGCATGTCTCCCATGATAAAAGTATATTTTGTCCTTATATAACAATGGGTGTTTTATAACAGAGCTACATGCTGGTTTTATAGAGTTTAAGCTCTTAAAAAGTCTAACCTTTCCCCACAGTTTTATTGTTTTATGCTCACAGTAGCACACACTGTTTACTCCAACAAAGCTCAGAGACTTCCTCGCTATGATTTGTTTACTAATGAGCAAACAGTGGCAGATAGATAGACAAGTTTTTTTTTTTTTTTTTCACATCTGAACATCAAATTCTGTCCAGTGAACAAAGTCTGGGCTTATTATAGAGTTTCATCTTCACACATACTCTTGATTCTGCTCACAAGATGCTTCCTCACTACAGCATCATGTTGGTAGTTACTTAAGTAGCTACACATATTGTAACAAAATAGCTGCTAAAGTTGTACACTCTTGTTTACAGAAATCCAAAATGTCAAATGAGGCTCTCTAAACTTATAGTGATGACTGATTTCCTGTTCTATTTTAATTTTGATGTTGCATCATTAGTGGGGAATGAGTACAAAGCCAAATACAGCCAATTAGTGAAGAGTTTTGAGCACTTTGAAAGATCCCTCACTATTGGTTCTTCAGAAAAATCAACTTCTATATTCATTTTGATTATTTACCAGAAAGCCTGACAATTGTATTCTCACATGGAGCTGCCCTGGAAAATGTTTAGAAGGTTTCAGAGCTGCAAACACGTTTGAATCTGGTTTGAGCTATTAATTGTGAAGCAACTGCCATAGGAGGCTTACAGATGGAAAATGAAGTGAAAAACCATCCTCCAGGAGTTGAGTTAACTTTTAGACTGACTCGATGCACTATTCAGGCAGACTGATGTATTTAGCAGCCTCCGCACCATCAGAATATAACAATCTATGTTTAGCACACTTATATTTGTGCAGAAAGACAAATATTTGGTTGAGAAAACATCAACGGACTAAACAAATGCTGCCAAGTGTAGAAGTTTAATATTAGCCTATGTAGATTTCGTTCATGCTGGTATGTTGTTTTAAGAACAAATGATTTTATAAACCTACAAAACTACAAAATTGGTTCTTGTTTGGCTAGCTATTAGCCTAGCCTGGACAGAAACTGTCGACTCTGTAGGGCACATATATGTCCAAGTCAAGGCCTGCGGGCCAGATCCGGCCCGCAAATTAATTATCTATGGCCCCCTAGATGATATTTAATTACTATTAGAAACGGCCCACAGGCCACAGCCGCCCGCTGGTGTTTTGCACGCACTAACACTACATTCCCCACAATGCATTGGTAGTAGGGATGGGGCCGATCCAGAGTTGTGTCTCATGAACGCAGAGTAATAAGACCCGCCTCACATTCAGGAAATCCATTTCATAGTTTGCAGCCAGCTACAGTGTGCGTAAAAAAGCATATTATGCATAAAATGCATATTAATTAAAAATTCACAAGAAAACTGTATAAAAAAAAACAGCTACATTATAAAACAATGTAAAATAGTAAAAGCAAAAACATGTCTGTGTTGATTTATGCCAAGAACTTAGCAGATGTAAAACTATTTAATATTTTATTTAATTCATTTATTCATCCATTTAAAAGAGGAAAAATAAAACAAATTCATCAAAAAGAAGACATTGAATGAAAAGAATGCAGAAAGAAGAAAAAAATGCTTATATCACCCCCTTATAATAAACATTGAACCAGTCCGGCCCTTGGCAAATTTGTTTTTTTGGTCTTCAGTGTATTTGACTTTGACACCCCTGCTGTAGGGGAACAATTCACCTCGGAAAACAGTTCACCTCACCTCTAACAAACATCATTCCTGTGTTTTGTGTTTGAAACTGTTAAAATAAAACCCATCTATTCCCTTGGGAATGAACAAACATCATGTTACAAATATTCAGCTCAGCTCACAAACTTCCAAAGTTGACACTAATGTAATAATGATTAAAAAAACTGTTATTGTGTTAACATCACTAACCCAATATGAAATCATTTCCCATGAAATAGACAGATTGTTTTTAATTAGAGCTTTTGTTCAACTGACCTCGGAGTTTCTAAACATCATAAGTTGCTATGTTTGTTATCTTCCCTCATCAAAAAGGAGTACCGGTACTTCTTTCAGACTTTCTCCCATGGGAAGATGGTACAACAAAGAAAAAGCCTTTGTATGTTCTGAAATTCCTTTCCAGGAGATGGACACCGATTCTGTTCATAACTTTTATGGACAGAATTTCTAGGCGCAGCCAAGGTGTTGAGAGGATCCGTTTTGGTGACCTTAGAATCGCTTCTCTGTTTTTTGCAGATGATGTGGTCCTACTGGCTTCATCAGTTCGTGATTTACAACTTTCACTGGAGCGGTTTGCAGCCGAGTGTGATGCGGCCGGGATGAGGATCAGTTCCTCCAAATCCGAGGCCATGGTCTTGAGCCGGAAAAGGGTAGCATGCCCTCTCCGGGTCGGGGAGGAGGTCCTGCCCCAAGTGGAGGAGTTTAAGTATCTCGGGATCTTGTTCACGAATGAGGGAAAACTGGAGCGTGAGATCGATAGGCGGATAGGTGCAGCGTCCGCAGTGAAGCGGGCGCTGTACCGGTCTGTCGTGGTGAAGAGAGAGCTGAGTCAAAAGGCAAAGCTCTCAATTTACCGATCGATCTACGTTCCCACCCTCATCTATGGTCATGAGCTTTGGGTTATGACCGAAAGAACAAGATCTCGGATACAAGCGGCTGAAATGAGTTTTCTCCGCAGGGTGGCTGGACTCTCCCTTAGAGATAGGGTGAGAAGCTCAGTCATCCGGGAGGGACTCGGAGTAGAGCCGCTGCTTCTCCACATCGAGAGGAGCCAGTTGAGGTGGCTCGGGCATCTGGTTAGGATGCCTCCTGGACGCCTCCCTGGTGAGGTGTTCCGGGCACGTCCCACCGGGAGGAGACCCAGAGGAAGACCCAGGACGCGCTGGAGGGACTATGTTTCTCGGCTGGCCTGGGAACGCCTTGGGATTCCCCCGGAGGAACTGCTCCAAGTGGCTGGGGAGAGGGAAGTCTGGGCCTCCCTACTTAGGCTGCTACCCCCGCGACCCGACCCCGGATAAGCGGAAGAAGATGGATGGATGGATGGATGGATGGAGATGGACAGTCAACACTGACATCTCTGTTAAAACATTGCATGTTATTTGAATATGAATCCAAATATGTAATTTCTGTTTTATTCCATACCTGAATGTTTATTCATGAGAATGTGTGTTTTAAGTAATCCTTCTTTAAGATACGGTCATGCATTTGTCTTATTTTCTCTTTTAAAATGAAACTTTTAAGGCAGAAAAATTACTTTAGATTAATTCATTGAAGCTTTTATTAAAAACAAGGCCAAGAGTTAGAACCTCCCCTCCTGGAGATGAACGAATCAGTCTGTTTTAACACGGATAGTTAAGTTTTACTTTTAAGAAAAACTCCAAAGCCCAGAGAACTGACAGAGAGGAAACACGCTTCTATACTTGACCTCAGAGCGAGAAGAATAACTTTCAGCAGATGACTTTCGAGCAAACTCAGAGAACTGAGAACCAGGGGCGGCCCGCCACTAGAGGGCGCTAGGGCGCCGCCCTTCTGGAACCTCTGCAGCTCCACCATTTGAAGACTTAATTTTTTTTAATAAAAATGAAATAATAAAATAAAAAAGATTTAGAAATATATGCATATATGTTTTTAGTTGTGTAGGATAAATATTTTATGAGTAATGATGAGTTATATTGTTTGTTTCAAAAAACGTTTTCTGATTGTGACGTACTTCTGGTCCTCTCTGGGCGCCGGCAGCTAAACCATTGACTCTCATTATCAGTTGGACATGCATAGTTATGTCCCATCTTTACAAAACTATTGGAGTGTTCAGGGCGCAGTTTTTGCCGCCCAGAGGCCTGGACTCGTCTAACGTGAACGCTGCGTATCGACAGCGTGTTTCCGGTCGTTTATTTATTTATTTTTTGTTTGTTTGTTTTGTCTGGGATTACAGAGACGTGCTGTGACTGAAGCAGGCTTGCTCAGGTACGTTTTAAATAATTGAAAGCCCTTTATTTAATATCTATTTGCATTTCTGACTGATATGCCTCTCAGATATTAGGAGGCTCTGTGAAAAAAGCCTTCAGCTGACTGCAAATGG
>JBBPBX010000965.1:81622-113030 GCA_038048925.1 Garcialebias charrua | reverse complement strand
GGGTCCCCTTCGTATATAATTGTTGTGATGCTTATGTCTGCAACACATATGCTAGATATGAGTTTTTGCATTATCACACATTTCTTTAGTTCTGACCAAAGTAACTCATTGTTCTTCATACAAGATGAGCTTGGTCTAAAACTCTGGCTAAAAGGCAAATAATGTGCATTCCTCAAGAAGTTGTTTTACAGCAAACCAAAGATGGCTCCTTGTTTTACACAAGGACACATTTTTCATTTGAACAAAAGTTTCTACTCACCGTTGAGTTCAGCGTTTCTCCCGCTCGTTGTGGTGATGATGGGTAAACAGCGTTCCAGGTAAACTCCATTGTGGTAACAACCTTCTGTGTCCGTGAGCTGCGGCAGCGGGTCCCAGCACAAACATGGCGTCTGCATTATGCCACATGGACGCCTAGATGTGCTAGAGGCCAAGCAGTCCTCTAACCACTGGCACAACATCTGGCAGGCTGCCGTGCTTGGACTGCGCTTCCCCACCACGAGGTATTCTGTTTTAAAATGGCCGTCCTCTTCTCGGACGTGCCTACCAGCCCTAGGAGATTCTTTCCTCATCTGCAGGAACTGCTTTCCCGCCTCCAGGAAGGCCACGGGGACGGAGGCATCACAGAGCCCGATGACCTCATCCAGACGCTCCACTCCCAGGTAGGTGTGTGTGGTCTCCAGGAAGGAGTCGTACTGGAAGGTGCGCAGCGGGGACGGCACACAGCTCGCACTGGGTTTGGTCACCTTGATGAACACGGTGTACCGTCGTGGGTCAGGGTTCTGAAGCGTCCAGGAACAAGGCACAGAGGGAAACACTGATGAAGACAAAAAGAAGCCGAAGAAGCGGCTCTGAACGACGGTGGAGCAGGAGTCTGACTCCGGCCCTGCGGGGCCCGCATGGGCCCTCAGGAAGAGAACCAGGAGCAGAGCTGGAAAACACCACTTTGTCTGGCCCCACATGAGAAAAACCTCCGACATGATCTACACTAAAGAAGGCTTTCGATGATGCAATGTCCCGAGTGGGAATGAAGGCAAGGAGGAAGAAGAGGGTACGTCTCAACGATCCAAAGATCAGTTGAGAGATGTGGAAGTGGAGCCTCGATGCAACACAATCTGTGAAATGAGAAAACAAGAAGATACAGATGAGACTTTGTATCAGATCAGACAACAGGATTTATGTCACAATGAGAAATCACTCCCAGCCTCATAGCAACATGAGGCCGAGGGCTCTGGAGGACAGAAGAGAGGCAGATGGAAGGAGGGAGGTGGCAATTTAAATAAAAATCATTATGCAACGTCAGATTGGACTTCTCTTGAGAGATGACTGCTTTCATCAGGTGTCTGCTCTCATTCCTCATCTGCAGCACAATCATGTGTCCAATTATAAAACTATTCATTACAAGAAACAACACCTGCAGACGTTCATTACTTTACCTTATGAGAATAAAAACTGTCTGTAATCAAGACTGTGCTGTTCATTGTTACACTTTATTCAGTTTATCTTTGAAAAGAACTAAACAACATACTGCATGCAGACATGTTGCCTGTTTGTTCTTGTGACTGCTCATGAGAAATTCACAATTTTCTCATTGATTTTTCTTCTGTACGCTTTTCAGTGTGACTCTCATCCTGCAGTTTTTAAGTTATTTCAACATTTCATAAATCTAAATGTTCAGCTCTTTCAGGACAATCCTGCTATGACTTTTGGTATTGGTGCAACTTTATTTTTTATATTTAGCCTTTTCTGTAATGTTTTTTCTCTTTTTCTCATTGAGCTCATTTTCCATCCTTCAAATTTTTGGATGTGTTTACAACCTTTTACTACTCCTTTCTCATTTTGTCCTGCTTCAGCTTCTTTCAACTTCCTTCTGCAAATTTAAACTTTTTTCAGCTTCTTTTGTCTGCTAGTTTCAAGCTTTTTCTGCTATTTCAGCTACTATTTAGCTGTTTTACACTAAATTTAGGTTTTTAATCTAATTCAACATTCTTGGAGATCATTTCAGCTCTTTCCACTTCTTTCTAGTAGTTTAAGCTTCTATCTGCCTTTTCAGCTACTTTCAGCAGTGTTTTTCTAATTTAAGCTATTTTAGCTCATTTTCAATTTTTTGTGCTAATTTCTTCTTATTTAGAATAGAATAGAATATATCTTTATTGGCATCGTCGATTGTACCGGGGTACAAAACATTGCAATTGGCGCACGCACCATCCTAAGAGGGACGTACGCACGAAAGCCGCAGCAGAAATTATTCTGCGCCACCAAACAATCAGATATGGGAAAAAAAGGAAGGTTACAGAAGGATAATCATTGGTATTCAAAAAAGAATCTATCACATTTTGTCTTAGGACATTCTATGATAAAGTCAAAAAACTCTACCAGCTCAAGCACAAGATAAGACAAAGCACATGTTGCATTTTGGTGGTGGAGCAGGGAGATAAGTCTGTGAGCAATCGCCAGATAGAGCACAGTTCTGCAGATGGGCTCAGCCGCTCATCTGAATGCACACAGAGAGCTCTCGGGGGGGGGGGGGGAAGCGACAGTTTTTCCAACAGCTTCAGACTCCAGGAAACGAGTCCCAAACGCACCGCAGGTCTGCGGTCGTCCACGACTGTTCCCATCGTGCGATTCAGCTCGAACAACAGCTGGTTCATTGAGGTCACAGCTCGGATCAAAGAGTCGTTCTGAGCAGGAAGTTTCGACAGCGCGTTGATCGCCGCGGAAGTCTTCCTCAGTTTCCAGTAGCAGAAGCCCCCGCACAAGCCAAAGAGCAGCGCACCTGCTACCATAAATCCAATTATCCACAGATCTTCCACGTCCTTGACTGAAAGAACGGTCAGACACATCATCTTCCACTCGCCCCACGAGTCCATGATGTATCCGGCCGCATGCGTGTCGAGGGGGCACGCCGGTTCTCCTGGTCCGGAGCGCTTCGTGGAATTTTTTTTATTTAAACCTAATTCAACAAATATATGTTGTTTATGGTTTATTCTGCCAACATAGGCTTGTTTTTACATTTCAGCTACATTTCAGCATGTTTTTAGCTCATTTCGGCTGTTTTTCAGCGAGGTCTTCAGCAATCAGCATTCACATTGCATTTTTACAGGAAATGCAATATCTCTAGTTATTTTTGATTCTTTTTGAGAATCTCCATGCTGAACTGTGCTGCACACAACAACTTCTGATGAATGAAATGGTGTAATGTTCAGATTTTGTGTTCCGCATGGAATTATTGGCTGCTGGGATATCTGCATAAATAATTCAAGCTTAGTTCGTTGAAGGAAATGGTATCTCTCTGTGCCTTTCATGCTACAGTTTATGAAGGTCATCTCATAGTGAGGGTTGGAGTAGTTTGGCCAAACCTTCAACATAACAAATAATCTAATGATAATCTAATAATAATATATTCTGATGTAGTATTGCAAGATTGCACACTCAAAATGTGTTGTGAATGATTGTCAGTTACCTCAGCATTCAGCCAGGGCTTCATTTGACGGGGGCTTGACAGAAGCAGAGTGTTTACTACATTGATGTTTAACATGTTCAAATATACCATAATACAAGAAATGACATCTGCTTATCTGCTTTATTTGAAAGAATTCAGGGGAAGGACCCCCAGACAAATGAAGTCTTGCATTTAGTTCAGTGTGTGTAAAAATAACTGACACAGCAAGGTTTGTGTTTTCTACGCTGTAACAGGTACATCCAGTGATTTGTCCATAAAAGAAAAAAAATATGTCCAATATTTCTTTGTGTAATAAAAAGAGTGTTGACTCCAACAATTAAAACTAGAGATTTAAATGAACTTTTTGTGCAACCCTTGGAGTATATGTTGTGAATAACTTTCAGCTACTACCACCAGATTTACACAAAATAATGCCAACTTTGTGTTTGTTACACACTTCTTCTTCTTCTTCTTCTTCTTCTTCTTCTTCTTCTTCTTCTTCTTCTTCTTCTTCTTCTTCTTCTTCTTCTTCTTCTTCTTTCGGCTTTTCCCTTTTCAGGGGTCGCCACAGCGAGTCATCCTCCTCCACCTCACTCTGTCCTCTGCATCCTCTGTCCTCACTCCAACTACCTTCATGTCCTCTCTAACTGCATCCATATATCTCCTCTTTGGTCTCCCTCTTTGTCTTTTTCCTGGCAGCTGCATTTCTAACATCCTTCTACCAATATACCCACTGTCCCTCCTCTGGACATGTCCAAACCATCTCAGTCTGGCCTCTCTAACTTTATCTCCCAGTTGTTCAACATGTGCTGTACCTCTGATGATCTCATTCCTGATCTTATCCATCCTTGTCACTCCTAAGGAGAACCTCAGCATCTTCATTTCTGCTACTTCCAGTTCTGTCTCCTGTCTTTTTGTCCATGTCTCTGTCTCCTGTCTTTTTGTCCATGTCTCTGTCTCCTGTCTTTTTGTCCATGTCTCTGTCTCCTGTCTTTTTGTCCATGTCTCTGTCTCCTGTCTTTTTGTCCATGTCTCTGTCTCCTGTCTTTTTGTCCATGTCTCTGTCTCCTGTCTTTTTGTCCATGTCTCTGTCTCCTGTCTTTTTGTCCATGTCTCTGTCTCCTGTCTTTTTGTCCATGTCTCTGTCTCCTGTCTTTTTGTCCATGTCTCTGTCTCCTGTCTTTTTGTCCATGTCTCTGTCTCCTGTCTTTTTGTCCATGTCTCTGTCTCCTGTCTTTTTGTCCATGTCTCTGTCTCCTGTCTTTTTGTCCATGTCTCTGTCTCCTGTCTTTTTGTCCATGTCTCTGTCTCCTGTCTTTTTGTCCATGTCTCTGTCTCCTGTCTTTTTGTCCATGTCTCTGTCTCCTGTCTTTTTGTCCCCCGCTCCTCCACACCAGCAAGTGTAATCTCCGCGGGATGTCAGCCGAGCACCTTTACCCCTCCATAAGCTCCAATCGTACCTCGCAGCATTTACCACAGCTCACGGATTGACATTCGCAGCAGACGTAATCCACGAGTGACCGGCTCCTTCAGGGTAGACGCCAAAGCAGCAGCCAACGCCCACTTTGCAGCGTCCAGGTGAAACAGGTCCACGGCACAGAAATCCACAGAGTCAACACCGCAGAAACCACCTCTCTCAAATCCAGAAAAAAGTACGACAAATAAATGACAAATTTGAGTCACTGTGTGGTGGACCACTAGGGGGCTCTACTCACACCCAGTGGACCGAATGTATTACAGGATGCTTTTATTGTGAAAGGTCCAGAGGACCGGATGTTGTATGGTGAGAGGGTTGGTATATAAGGCGGTGTTGGGTGGTTTCCCGCTAGTTTTAGTAGGAGTTGATTAAAAGTGAAGATCTACATCCCGTCTCCTGTGTCGTCTCTTCACCGCCTCCTACACTGGTGTCACATGTCACACCATGTCTCTGTCTCCTGTCTTTTTGTCCATGTCTCTGTCTCCTGGCTCAGACTGCAGGTTTACAGTGAGCCATGTGGAAACTGAGTGCACTGTCCACAAAGAATTCATACTCGAGCGTCCACCCTGCTGCTGTTTACCTTTGGGACACATTGAGTTCACAGGTTAGTCGTTATGTGTAGTATCTGCAACGTTTTTATGTCTATATTCTGATTTAACTTCATTTTGTATGTTGCCTATGTGTTGCCTGTTTTTTATTTGTTTGTACAGCACTTTGGTTGGCCTTGTTGCTGTTTTAAGTGCTCTATAACTAAAATGGTATGGTATGGTAAGATGCTACATATGTAGCGCTGCACATCTCTAAAGCATCTAAAGCTATGATCCTACCCCCCCCCCGCCCCCGGTCAACAACTGCCCGCACTAAACTCTCTAAGCTGGTGAGCAACACAGAGATGTCTCAGCTGAGTGAAGCTCAAGCTGAGCCATCTCTGCCGAGGCAGGAGATGCAGAGGACAAACACTGCTGCTGTGGGGAGAGAAAACCTGGAGTGGAGTGGAGAGAGGGCAGCACGGTGGCACAACTGGTAGAGCTGCTGCCTCTCAGCGAGAAGGTTGCCGGTTCAAATCCCGGTCCGGGGCCTTTCTGGGTGGAGTTTGCATGTTCTCCCCGTGCATGCGTGGGTTTCCTCCGGGTACTCCGGTTTCCTCCCACAGACCAAAAAACATGCTTGTTAGGCTGATTGGTGACTCTAAATTGACCCTAGGTGTGAGTGTGAGAGTGGATGGTTGTTTGGTGTGAGTGAGACAGGTCCCTCTTGTAAATGAGTCCCCGTGACTCAACGAGGCTAGCCTGTATAAATAAAGGTTGAATGAATGAATGAATGAATGTTCAGAAGGAGTTTTTTCTTTCCACTGTCTCCTTTGTGCTCAGGCTGGGAGACTGAAGTGAAGATCCAACATGTCTGCTGCTTCCTTACAGAACTTTTACCAATTGTCTTTTATAATGTACGTGAATGTGTTTGTACTGATACCTGAGATGAATTCTGTTGTGACTTGGAGCTAAAAATATAAACTGAATTAAAATTAAAATTATTTTCAGTGTTTTCTCAGCATGAGGAAAGATATCCCAAAGTTATGTTCATGAAGTAAGAATAACTTCAACCCTATTGTTTGTCAGAAAACTTTGCTGTAGTCAAATTACAGAACCTAATATCACCTAGGTCCAAATGGATTCTCGTCCAGCTCAGTCAGTCGTCCTGTCTCATTTCATCTGTCTCATCCTGCCAGCTCTCTGTTTCTAACTGATACAGAAAAGGGGCAGGGCAGCCGACTCGAGACCTGAAGGTCCTGGGTTCCATCCCCAGTCATTCATGGCACATGTCATGGTGTTGCTCCCCGGGCGCTTACTGCTCCACAGCATGTGCCAAACTGACAACTGACAGGAATGTAGTGAATGGAGCTTTAAAATAGGAAAAAGAGCTCTTGCTTATTGACAGATCAATCTCTCCTGTCTCCAGACCCTCAGTCATGTTGCTGCTGATCTGTTTCATGTTGCTACTGATCTGTTTGATGTTGCTACTGATCTGTTTCATGTTGCTGCTGATCTGTTTCATGTTGCTGCTGATCTGTTTGATGTTGCTGCTGATCTGTTTGATGTTGCTGCTGATCTGTTTGATGTTGCTGCTGATCTGTTTGATGTTGCTGCTGATCTGTTTGATGTTGCTGCTGATCTGTTTGATGTTGCTGCTGATCTGTTTGATGTTGCTGCTGATCTGTTTGATGTTGCTGCTGATCTGTTTGATGTTGCTGCTGATCTGTTTGATGTTGCTGCTGATCTGTTTGATGTTGCTGCTGATCTGTTTGATGTTGCTGCTGATCTGTTTCATGTTGCTGCTGATCTGTTTCATGTTGCTGCTGATCTGTTTCATGTTGCTGCTGATCTGTTTCATGTTGCTGCTGATCTGTTTCATGTTGCTGCTGATCTGTTTCATGTTGCTGCTGATCTGTTTCATGTTGCTGCTGATCTGTTTCATGTTGCTGCTGATCTGTTTCATGTTGCTGCTGATCTGTTTCATGTTGCTGCTGATCTGTTTCATGTTGCTGCTGATCTGTTTCATGTTGCTACTGATCTGTTTCATGTTGCTACTGATCTGTTTGATCAATCAATCAATCCATTTTATTTATAAAGCACCCTTCATACTAAAAGCAGCTCAAAGTGCTGTACAGAATTATAAAACAATAAACTCACAAAATTAAAGCAAACAACAAAATAAATAAATAAATAAATAGAATTAAATACAGTAGTATGGAAAATGTATAGATTGAACAGAGATGAACCAGTTCAGAAAATGCAGTTAAAAAGACGGGTCTTGAGCCTGCTCTTAAAAACAACAACATTCTCTGCAGCCCTCAGGTGATGTTGCTGCTGATCTTTTTCATGTTGCTGCTGATCTTTTTCATGTTGCTGCGGATCTGTTTCATGTTGCTGCTGATCTGTTTCATGTTGCTGCTGATCTGTTTCATGTTGCTGCTGATCTGTTTCATGTTGCTGCTGATCTGTTTCATGTTGCTGCTGATCTGTTTCATGTTGCTGCTGATCTGTTTCATGTTGCTGCTGATCTGTTTCATGTTGCTGCTGATCTGTTTCATGTTGCTGCTGATCTGTTTCATGTTGCTGCTGATCTGTTTCATGTTGCTGCTGATCTGTTTCATGTTGCTGCTGATCTGTTTCATGTTGCTGCTGATCTGTTTCATGTTGCTGCTGATCTGTTTCATGTTGCTGCTGATCTGTTTCATGTTGCTGCTGATCTGTTTCATGTTGCTGCTGATCTGTTTCATGTTGCTGCTGATCTGTTTCATGTTGCTGCTGATCTGTTTCATGTTGCTGCTGATCTGTTTCATGTTGCTGCTGATCTGTTTCATGTTGCTGCTGATCTGTTTCATGTTGCTGCTGATCTGTTTCATGTTGCTGCTGATCTGTTTCATGTTGCTGCTGATCTGTTTCATGTTGCTGCTGATCTGTTTCATGTTGCTGCTGATCTGTTTCATGTTGCTGCTGATCTGTTTCATGTTGCTGCTGATCTGTTTCATGTTGCTGCTGATCTGTTTCATGTTGCTGCTGATCTGTTTCATGTTGCTGCTGATCTGTTTCATGTTGCTGCTGATCTGTTTCATGTTGCTGCTGATCTGTTTCATGTTGCTGCTGATCTGTTTCATGTTGCTGCTGATCTGTTTCATGTTGCTGCTGATCTGTTTCATGTTGCTGCTGATCTGTTTCATGTTGCTGCTGATCTGTTTCATGTTGCTGCTGATCTGTTTCATGTTGCTGCTGATCTGTTTCATGTTGCTGCTGATCTGTTTCATGTTGCTGCTGATCTGTTTCATGTTGCTGCTGATCTGTTTCATGTTGCTGCTGATCTGTTTCATGTTGCTGCTGATCTGTTTCATGTTGCTGCTGATCTGTTTCATGTTGCTGCTGATCTGTTTCATGTTGCTGCTGATCTGTTTCATGTTGCTGTGTTCATTCGTGCTCATCTGCTCATACAGACTCATGTTCGTGCTGCTGTTTGAAGTAATGTTTTTCTATGATATTAGTGCTTAGTGTATTTTTAGTTGATGTTTTTCTTAGTTCATATCTTAGATGTTATTACTGTTTTTCTTTTACTTTTTATTGATGGATGTAACTGGGACCTTGTGTACATAATCTCATTTCATCACATGTACCACATGTGGTGCAAATGACAATAAAGATTCTCTGACTCTGATGAAGACATAATTAGTCAAAATACAAACTTGGTTTAAACTTAAGAAATTATCATTAACTCTAGATAAAACTAATTACATGATATTTAGTAATAAAGAAAAAAACTGTTGATGTTCCACTCAAAATTGAAGATGTTGAGATTTGTAGAGTGAGTGAGGTGAAGTTTTTGGGTGTTATCATTGATGACAAACTGACATGGAAACAACACATAAATTCTGTGAGAATAAAAATATCTAAATCGATTGCAGTACTGTACAAAGTCAGAGACCTATTGAATGATAAAGCTCTGTATTTGTTGTATAACACAATCATTGTCCATCCATCCATCCATCCATCTTCTTCCGCTTATCCGGGGTCGGGTCGCGGGGGTAGCAGCCTAAGTAGGGAGGCCCAGACTTCCCTCTCCCCAGCCACTTGGAGCAGCTCCTCCGGGGGAATCCCAAGGCGTTCCCAGGCCAGCCGAGAAACATAGTCCCTCCAGCGCGTCCTGGGTCTTCCTCTGGGTCTCCTCCCGGTGGGACATGCCCGGAACACCTCACCAGGGAGGCGTCCAGGAGGCATCCTAACCAGATGCCCGAGCCACCTCAACTGGCTCCTCTCGATGTGGAGAAGCAGCGGCTCTACTCCGAGTCCCTCCCGGATGACTGAGCTTCTCACCCTATCTCTAAGGGAGAGTCCAGCCACCCTGCGGAGAAAACTCATTTCAGCCGCTTGTATCCGAGATCTTGTTCTTTCGGTCATAACCCAAAGCTCATGACCATAGATGAGGGTGGGAACGTAGATCGATCGGTAAATTGAGAGCTTTGCCTTTTGACTCAGCTCTCTCTTCACCACGACAGACCGGTACAGCGCCCGCTTCACTGCGGACGCTGCACCTATCCGCCTATCGATCTCACGCTCCAGTTTTCCCTCATTCGTGAACAAGATCCCGAGATACTTAAACTCCTCCACTTGGGGCAGGACCTCCTCCCCGACCCGGAGAGGGCATGCTACCCTTTTCCGGCTCAAGACCATGGCCTCGGATTTGGAGGAACTGATCCTCATCCCGGCCGCATCACACTCGGCTGCAAACCGCTCCAGTGAAAGTTGTAAATCACGAACTGATGAAGCCAGTAGGACCACATCATCTGCAAAAAACAGAGAAGCGATTCTAAGGTCACCAAAACGGATCCTCTCAACACCTTGGCTGCGCCTAGAAATTCTGTCCATAAAAGTTATGAACAGAATCGGTGACAAAGGGCAACCTTGGCGGAGTCCAACTCTCACTGGAAACGAGCCTGACTTACTGCCGGCAATGCGGACCAAGCTCTGACACCGGTCGTACAGGGACCTAACAGCCCTTATCAAAGGGCCTGGTACCCCATACTCCCGGAGTACCCCCCACAGAACCCCCCGAGGGACGCGGTCGAATGCCTTCTCCAAGTCCACAAAGCACATGTAAACTGGTTGGGCAAACTCCCACGCACCCTCCAGGACCCTGTTGAGGGTGTAGAGCTGGTCCAGTGTTCCACGACCAGGACGAAAACCACACTGCTCCTCCTGAATCCGAGGTTCGACTATCCGACGGACCCTCCTCTCCAGAACCCCTGAATAGACCTTACCAGGGAGGCTTAAGAGTGTGATCCCCCTATAGTTGGAACACACCCTACGGTCCCCCTTTTTGAATAGGGGAACCACCACCCCAGTCTGCCAATCCAAGGGAACTGCCCCCGATGTCCACGCGATATTGCAGAGTCGCGTAAGCCAACACAACCCTACAACATCCAGAGCCCTAAGGAACTCCGGGCGAATCTCATCCACCCCCGGAGCCTTGCCACCGCGGAGCTTTTTAACCACCTCGGCGACCTCAGCACCAGAGATCGGAGAACCCGACCCAAAGTCCCCAGGCTCCGCTTCCTCAGTGGAAGACGTGCCAGTAGGATTGAGGAGGTCTTCGAAGTATTCCGCCCACCGACTCACAACATCCCGAGTTGAGGTCAGCAGCACGCCACCCCCACCATAAATGGTGTTGGTCGCGTACCTCTTTCCCCCCCTGAGACGCCGGATGGTGGACCAGAATCGCCTCGAAGCCGTACGGAAGTCATTCTCCATGGCCTCTCCGAACTCCTCCCACGCCCGAGTTTTTGCCTCAGCAACCACCCGAGCCGCATGCCGCTTGGACTGCCGGTACCTATCAGCTGCTTCCGGGGTCCCACAAGCCAAAAAGGCCCAATAGGACTCCTTCTTCAGCCTGACAGCATCCCTCACTGCCGGTGTCCACCACCGGGTTCGAGGGTTGCCACCACGACAAGCACCAACAACCTTGCGGCCACAGCTCCGATAAGCTGCCTCGACAATAGAGGCGCGGAACACGGCCCACTCGGACTCCATGTCCCCCGCCTCCCTCGGAACGTGTTCAAAGCTCTCCCGGAGGTGGGAGTTAAAGCTCCGTCTTACGGGAGACTCTGCCAGACGTTCCCAGCAGACCCTCACAATACGTTTGGGTCTGCCAGGTCTGACCGGCATCCTCCCCCACCATCGGAGCCAACTCACCACCAGGTAGTGGTCAGTTGACAGCTCCGCCCCTCTCTTCACCCGAGTGTCCAAGACATGCGGCCGCAGATCAGATGAGACGACAACAAAGTCGATCATCGAACTGCGACCTAGGGTGTCCTGGTGCCAAGAGCACATATGGACACCCTTATGCTTAAACATGGTGTTCGTTATGGACAATCCATGACGAGCACAGAAGTCCAACAACAGAACACCACTCTGGTTCAGATCAGGGGGGCCGTTCCTCCCAACCACACCCCTCCAGGTCTCACTGTCATTGCCCACGTGAGCGTTGAAGTCCCCCAGTAGAACAAGGGAGTCCCCAGGAGGCGCACTCTCCAATACCCCCTCCAAGGACTCCAAAAAGGGTGGGTAGTCTGAGCTGCCGTTTGGTGCATAGGCACAAACAACAGTCAGAGCCCGTCCCCCCACACGTAGGCGAAGGGAGGCTACCCTCTCGTTCACCGGGGTGAACCCCAACGTACAGGCACCAAGATGGGGGGCAACCAGTATGCCCACTCCTGCTCGGCGCCTCTCACCAGGGGCAACTCCAGAGTGGAAGAGTGTCCAACCCCTCTCAAGGAAACTGGTTCCAGAGCCAGAGCCATGCGTTGAGGTGAGTCCGACTATTTCTAGTCGGACTATTTCTATTGTATTGATGTTTGGGGGAAAGCGTGTAAAACAATCACAAAGCCTATTTTTGTATTACAGAAAAGAGCTGTAAGAATTATCACTAGAAAACATTACTGTCATCCATCAAGTACATTATTTTATCAACTGAAGTTATTGAAGTTCCATGATTTGGTAGATTATAATATTTTATCAGTTATGTATAGGGCTCAAAATAATGCATTACCTTTAAATATCCAAATGCATTTTGTTAAAAGACAAAGTTGTTATAATCTTAAGGGGACAGAGATGTTTGTAAAACCACAATTCAGAACTAGTTTGAAGGGACGTTCTACCTCAATCCAGGGAATTAGATTATGGAATGGCTTGGAGAATGTAGTTAAAAATGCCAAGTCAATGTTTACATTTAAGAAAATGATCAAAACAAATGTGTTAAAAAATATATATATATATATGAATAGCGTAATGTGTATTGTAATTAGAGTTAAATATTTAGAAAGAGTTGTTCATTTTGCTCTGTTACTGAAGATTATTTTTGATTGAACTAATTGTTTGAAAAAAGGGGCAAATATAATAAGAGTTTTACCTTTCATTTCCATATTTTGTAAGTTATCGTTTATGGGATTGTTTTGTATTATCTTTTAAAAATGAACAAATTTCATTAAAAAAAAACATTCTGCATCCATCCATCTTCCAATTGTTCTGAAGTCAGGTCTCGGGGGCAGCAGCTTGAGCATGTAGGTCCAGACATCTCTTTCCACAACCACCTCTTCCAGCTCTTCTTGGAGGATTCCAAGGTGTTCCCAGGCCAACCGAGAGTTAGCCTCTCCAGCATGTCCTAGGTCTTCCATGGGGTCTCCTCCCAGTCGGACATGCCTGAAGCACCTCTCTAGAGAGACGCCCAGGAAGCATCCTTACAGATGCCCAAACCACCTCTACCGGCTTCTCTGGCTGTGGAGGAGCAACGGTTCTACTCCATGTCTCTCTTGGGTAACTGAGCTTTTTACCCTATCTCTAGAGTTAAGCTACCCTGTGGAGTAAACTCATTCATGCATATCTTCCGAACAAAAAACGATGGACTTATTTGGCCAGTTGGTCCTCTACACAATTTGATAACATTTCTTCAAAGAGAAGACAAGCTTTAGGTGAGACGATTTGCCCTGTTGGCACGCACGCAGCTGGATATCTCATCGACTTGAAGACTTGATGACGTGTTTATCTCTGCTGTCATCTGTGGATCTAAAGGATGCATATTTAATTGGATTTATAATAACTGGTTCCTGCTTTATGGATTCAGCTGGTTGTTGGTTTTATCTACAATTAAGGAAGTCATCTGCAGCAAATTGAGACCCGATCACGCTGCTTGCCTGTGTGATGGCTTGGTTCTTTCCTGTGTACCCAGACTCAATTGCCTTGGGCTGAGTGGATCAGATCTCTGGAATTTTTACACAGGTGCGTTCCATTGGTGTGTGGCCACATAATTTGGACATTTTCAGAACCGTTTTTGGACCAACACAGACTCAAGGTAGATGTCATTATGTTCCGCCTTTACCCAAAACAACTTGTGTGTTTATCTGAATCTGGCTCCCCCGGCTGACCTTCAAGGCCAACTTATCTGAATACGCCTGGAGGACATGTAATCTGACGCTCACCCCCGCCCATCGGGGAACTCCACCATCAACCATAGTGAACCAGCTGAATAACATTCTGTCATCATTTCAGGACTCTTGGATTCTCATTAGCGTTGACCTTGGCCATTCCTCGACATCCTCGAGAATGTTTATGGATCTCATCGGAGGGAGCTGGTTGATTATTCCATCCTTATCAGAACTCTTACAATGCCCTCGAGAGCATCTATAAACATTGCTCATTGTTATTGGTGTCTGCCCCCCTCTGCAGAATGTCTACGTCACTATGTACTTATTTGTGCGAGGAGATTTTTACTATTAGAATTCTTTTTCTCAGGCATGAAAAATCATTTTAATAGGATTTTTTTTTGCCTCCATTACCTAATGTGTCTAATTTCATGACTTTTTGTCTGTCTAAGCAGATCTCACTTGTAAATGAGTCTTCAAGGCTCAATGTGACTTATCTGTCTAAACAAAGGTTGAATGAATTTCAACCGACTGTATCTGCAAGCTCATTCTTTCGGTCATGGTCGGCTGTGGTTAGAGTGGTTAGAGCAGTCGTCTTCCAATGCAAGAGTTGGGGGTTCAATTCCACCAATTCCTCCATGTTGAAGTGTCCCTGTGTAAGACACTGAACCCCTCACTGACTCCGATGTATGTCCCATCGGTGTATGAATGTGATGAAGCACTGATTAGTCTTTGTAGAGATCTAGTAGAGTGCTGTATGAATGGGTAAATGAGGCACAGATTGTGTTGTAAAGAGCTTTGAGTATCTGGATAAGATAGAAAGTAGCTATATAAGTACAGTCCATTCACCATTTACCCAGAGTTCATGACCATAGGTGAGGGTGAGAATGTAGACTGACAGGTAAACAGAGAGCTTTGCCTTACAGCTCAGCTCCCTCTTCACCACAACAGACCGGCACAGAGTCTGCAATACTGTGTCCCTTCATTATTGCAGGGGTTAAGTTCCAGTCACCCCCGCAATAAGTGAAAAATCAAGAAGTAGAAACACTAAATTTATTTTAGTGAGTTTTTTTGGCTGCACCCTTCTTCGGGGTTTTCCACAGCGAGCAAACTAGCATGAAAAGTTTGGCATTTGTTTTATGCCGGATAGCCTTCCCGATGCAACCTGGGCTTGAACCCTCAACCTCAGGATTACAAGACTATGGCACTGACCACCAAGCTACCACAGCCCATTAGCTATATTTATTTTAGCATTTATATACAATATATGTATATGGTTTTATAATCCCTTCCCACACTCTTGCAATGTTCTAAACTCTTAAACCTACATAATTTTAACATACATGTATGTACAGTATTGCACAGTAGCTACTGCAAATTTTTATTTGAGGAACTCACCAGCCTGCATGAAATTAACGTTAACATACATAACAAACATAGGCTTATTGAAACAAAACTACTCAAGTGAGATCACAGCATGATGGTCTTCTTACACTTGAGATCGAGCAAGGAGGTCTGTCTAAAGCTTTTGATACTGTGGATCATAACATCTTGTGTCATAAGCTCTCAGAAATTGGTTTCTCAGTGTTTAACAGTCAAAAATAGTGTACCACAAGGTTCAGTCTTAGGTCCCGCCCTCTTTACAATCTACATATGTAATGTAGGTCAGAGCATCCCTGATGCATTCTTACATTTCTATGCTGATGACACAGTTGTTTATTGTCGAGCTAAAACAGTTGGTAAGGCTTTCCAGCTTTTGCATTGAGCTCCTTGTAGGTCATTCTGTGATTACTCTGTGAGTAAAAATGTTCTGAGCATTAATTTCCTGTGTCAGATAAGTGCGAGATCCTGAACTGTTTCAATAAACATTTTGTTGCTTCTAGTTCATTATTTGACACAGTTACAAATGGAAAAACGGCCACTTCATCTAATAACCAAACTTCTACAAATCAAATCCCTCCTACAAGTCAACCATCTGTTAATCACACCTTCTCTTTTTCTCCGTTCTCAGTCAGTGAGGTAAATAAACTGTTAAATGATCTTGATCCTAAAAAATCTGCAGGTCCAGATGAACTTCCACCTTATTTCTTAAGGCTGGCTGCTCATATCATCACAGTCCCTGTGACCCACATCTTTAATCTGTCCATAAGCCAAAACTCCATTCCGGATGCTTGGAAAACAGCCTTTGTTCTTCCTTTGCTGAAGGGAGGTGACCCCACCTCACTGAACAATTATCGACCGATCTCTAAACTCTGCATCTTACCATACCATACCATACCATACCATTTTATTTATAAAGCACTTTAAACAGGAACAAGTCCACCAAAGTGCTGGACAAACAAACACGCAACAGGCAACACATACAATGAAGTACAACACGAAAAACATAAAAACATTGCAGATCATAAATCAAACGATCCAGTACACATCAGCTGGCATTGAAAGCGATGGAGTAGTAGTGAGTTTTTAACCGGGATTTGAAAACCGAGAGGGAGGGGGCCTGTTTGATGAGCAGCGGTAACTCGTTCCAGAGTCTTGGGCCTGCTACAGAGAACGCTCTGTCACCCCTGCGCTTAAGGCGAGTTTCTGGAACTATTAAGAGTACCTGATCCTCTGACCTCAAAGCACGTGGAGGGACATATGGGTGTATCAGATCCGAGAGATAGGCGGGGGCGAGACTGTTCAGCGATTTGTAGACATACATGAGAATTTTGAATTGGATTCGAAGATGAACCGGTAGCCAGTGAAGGGAGGCCAAGACTGGTGTAATGTGCTCTCTTTTGCGTGTGCTGGTTAAAAATCGGGCAGCTGCGTTCTGAACCAGTTGTAATCGTGCAATGGTGGCTTGACTGACGCCAAACAGAAGTGAATTGCAGTAATCAAGCCTAGATGTAATGAATGCGTGAATCACTGTCTCCAGGTGCTTTTTGGATAATATGGGCTTCAGCTTAGACAGACGCCTCAGCTGGAAAAAACAGGATTTGACGATCATGTTTACATGACTGTTGAGTTTCATGGAAGGATCCATTATCACTCCCAGATTTTTGACTTTTTGTTTTTCGGACAGGGGTAGAGCAGACAGGTCAATGCAGTGGTTTGAGGTTGTGTCATTGGGAAGGAACAATATGGCTTCAGACTTCTTATCATTGAAGCTTAAGAAATTTAAAGCCATCCAGTCCCTGATGTCAGCCAGGCAGTCGAGCAGAGGTTGAATAGAGCCTGTACCATTTTGTCTTAGGGGGAAGTAGATTTGACAGTCATCAGCGTAGAAGTGGAAAGGTATATTGTGTTTCCGGAAAATAGCACCGAGTGGCAGCAGGTATAAGGAGAACAAGAGAGGACCCAGGATGGACCCCTGCGGAACCCCCCATTTAAGAGCCGCCACTGCAGAAGTAAAATCATTGATGGACACACAAAAAGACCTGTCAGAGAGGTAGGATCTGAACCAGTTTAGGGCTGATCCTGAGATGCCCACCCACTGCTCCAACCTAGCAATGAGGATCTCATGGTCGATGGTGTCGAAAGCGGATGTGAGGTCCAATAGGACAAGCAGCACAGAGTCACCAGTATCTGTGGATAGAAAGATGTCGTTAAAAACCTTCAGTAGGGCAGTCTCAGTGCTGTGGAGGGATTTGAAGCCAGACTGGAATAGCTCGGGGATAGCGTGATCCTCCAGGAAGCACTTTAGTTGGGACTCAACTATTTTCTCTAGAAGTTTAGAAACAAATGGGAGTCTGGAGACAGGCCTGAAATTGGATAATACTGACGGGTCGAGGTTTGGTTTTTTCAGGAGGGGTTGAACAGCAGCATGTTTTAATGATTTTGGCACCACACCCGAGGATAGACTGCTATTACAATGAGAGAATGGAGGGACCTAGAGTGTGAAAAACCTCCTTTAGAAGCCGAGGGGGGACCACATCGAAGGGGGAGCCAGATGGTTTCAGGCTACACATGACCTGCTCTAGAGATCTTAGCCAAGGTTCTAGAAAAACTGAGAAACTCTCAGATCAAAAATTATCTGGACTCATTTAACATCTTACCTCTTCATCAATCTGGTTTCAGGAAAAAACACAGCACAACAACTGCTTCTCTGAAGGTTCTGAATGATGTTGAAGCATTGGATGCTAAGGACTATTGTGCTGCACTTTTCTTAGACCTGTCTAAAGCTTTTGACACTGTGGATCATAACATCCTGTGTCATAAGCTCTCAGAAATCAGTTTCTCTGATCACACCATCGGTTGGTTTTCTAATTATCTGTCCAATCGGAGGCAATGTAACAGTACATCTTCCAGTTATTTAACAGTTAAAAATTGTGTACCACAAGGTGCAGTCTTAGGTCCCACCCTCTTTACAATCTACATAGCTAATGTAGGTCAGAGCATCCCTGATGCATCCTTACATTTCTATGCTGATGACACAGTTGTTTACTGTCGAGCTAAAACAGTAGCTAAGGCTTTCCAGTTACTGCAATCCGCTTTTGACATCATCCAGTCAGATTTGTTCCATCTCAAACTTGTCCTAAATGCTGATAAAACAAAAGGGATGTTTTTTTCAAATAGGAAGGCGGTTCCAGCAGATCCTCCTCTGATTTTATCTTCAAATGGTGTCCCTATTGAGTTTGTTGATTCCTATAAATATCTGGGTATCCTGATCGATTCACATCTCTCTTTTAAACTCCACGTGGAAAACCTAGTGAAGAAACTGAAAGTTAAACTGGGTTTCTTTTTCAGAAACAGATCATGTCTATCACTGAATGTTAGGAAACGCCTTGTGTCTGTGACTTTCCTTCCCTCCATTGATTACGGTGACATTCTCTACATGAATGCTCCTACAAGCACCCTGCGGATGTTGGATGTTGTCTATCATGGTGCATCCTGCAGATGTTGGATGTTGTCTATCATGGTGCACTAAGATTCATAACTGGCTGTGATTATCGTACCCACCACTGCACCCTGTATTCACTGGTTAACTGGACATCATTAACTTCACGCAGACTCTTCCACTGGTACATTTTCATCTTTAAATCACTTCTTGGTCTGCTGCCCTCATACATCTCCTCCTTGAATGAATGTTGAATGAATGCTTTCCACTGTACAAAAGAGATTTGAAAATCACTGTACATCTCGTTCGTCCCAACATTATTGGTATGAGAGTTTTAAACCCAGCCACTACTGAAGTGCACAACAGTTTAATGGGTGACACTTTGACCTTATGAAGTCTCTGTTCTCCATGAAGGACTAAAGTGAGTTTAAAAGTATGCGAGCAGTGAGCTGCTCCTTCCCTTTCGGCTCTTTGACCGTGGACAACCTGTCTAGCCCCTTCTTTTTGCCACCGCAGGGAATATTAAACATTCATGCTTTAATTACAGACTTTTACCGCTGATGGTTACTGCTTGATGATAAAAGCTGTGCTGCAGGACGAACCGAGTGAGCATGTGTAAAAATGTTCTGAGCATTAATTTCCTGCCGTTCGCAAAAAGTGAAAGGATTAGGAAATAAAAGCGACAAGCTGGACATTTTTCTACCTTTCTCATAAATCACATGTGGCTGCTTGAGAACAGACTGCTGCTGATGCTTGGAAGCGATAAGGACTTCTCTGCTGGTGACCACGGTTACTCTGCCTCCATTTTCTTTTCTTCACAGATTTGACAGAAGTCTACCTGAGTGGAAAATAATTCTGTCGTTTTCTTGCCTCTGAGAAGTATTCTATTATTGAGAGAATACGCTGCATCTGTGAACAGTAACATTTTCTGTGTTAAAAGAAGAACAGAGAGAATTAAAGTCCCAAGATGATCTCATGTTGAGAAATGACCTTGAAAACTGGAATCACCTGGGTGCAATATGAGCTTAATATGTGTACAAAACATATGTGATCATCTTAATCCACAATGTTGTAGCTCTTCATTCAGGATTACTTTCTGCAAATGTCATTCAAATGTGTCCAATGATTCCTACAACAGACACAACCACACATGCAAACATAACCTTGTCGGCCATCTTGTCCTTCCAGAGGCGGGCACTGATTAAAGGAAGTGTTGTGTCTCATCCAGCACGTGTTGTTAATATTCTTCTGCTTTCATCACTTGAACAATGAAAATGAGAAGTTCCCTGCATGTGTGTGTGTGTGTGTGTGTGTGTGTGTGTGTGTGTGTGTGTGTGTGTGTGTGTGTGTGTGTGTGTGTGTGTGTGTGTGTGTGTGTGTGTGTGTGTGTGTGTGTGTGTGTGTGTGGCCTTGTTAAGCACAGGTGGCTCTGCAGGACGGCTGTAAAGGCTGCTCCTCCTGGCAGATTCACCTGGAATGACACCCAGAGGTGACACACTGTCACACCCACAGCAGGCACAGGACACACACACACACACACACACACACAGCTACAATGAGCTGAACGCAACTCAGCCAAAGCCTGCCAGGGCCAGGCAAAGGACTCATTAGTGCAGACATCTTCCATGAAATGCTTTCACAACACACACACACACACGAGCAGATTTACAGATATAGTGCACTTTTTATTATGGACCTGACTTTAGAGACATGTTTCAAAGTAAGTCATGCCACTGCTGTCATGGGCGCTCATTGCATGTTTTATTTTGGGCTTGTTTTGTTTAAAAGGCACATGGTTTTCAGTCTCAGAGAAAAAATAAGAGTGTGAATGTTTCTGAAGCATTCACTCTACTGTGATCCATTTTTCTTCTGTACGTTTTTCTACGCATTTCTCGTACTGCAGTTTTCAAACTATTTACACAACTCATAAATCAAAATGTTCAGCTCTTTCAGGACAATCCTACTTGTGGTATTGGTGCACTTTAGCTTATTGAAATATTTAGCTTTTTCTGTCATTTTTTCTCACAGAAAATGAATTGAGCTCATTTTACATCCTTCAAATATTTAGATCTGTTTACAACCTTTTACTGCTCCTTTCACAGTTTCTTCAGCTTCTTTCATCTTCCTTGTGCAAGTTTACATTTTTTTGTCTACTTTCAGCTAATTTCAGCTGGGGTTTTTTCAGCTGTTTTGTACTCCTTTCAGATTCTTTCTGCTAACTACATTGTTATGCTCTTCAAAATTCTTTATGCATTTCAGCTTGTTCTGCTCCTTTCAGCTTATTTCTGCAAGTGTCAGTTATTTCAGCTACAATTTAGCTATTTCAATGCTAATTTTTGAATTTTCAGCTAATTCCATATGTTTTGCACTAAATTTAAACTTTTTCAGCCTATTTAAGCAAAAATATGCTCTCTCCCTTCTGGTAATTTAAAGGGATTGTGACATGATTTTTTTACTATTCATAAAATTGCTCAAAATATATATATTTTATCATTTAAATATGTTTGTTTTTGCAAACAAAATGATAAATCACTTTAATTTTGCTTTAAAAGTGATTTTGAACTTCAAGCCGTGTTTAATCATGGGAAATCCCATTACACACGAACGCACCATCTGTGATGTCACACCGGGCAGAGCTCTGGGCTTGTCACAGTGCGCAGGTATGAGCAGCTCGACATGAAGGAAGTCTGATACAGCATCAGACCTAAATTAGATCCTGTTGTTTCTTGTTCCATCACCCAAACTATTTTCTGCTTCCCAAAATGAAGACAAATAGCTCAAATCTTCACATAGATTGCTAAATTCGTCCAGTTTTAAATTGTCCGCTATTAAAGACACCACAGCCCTCTGCCCAGTGTGACATCACATATGGTGCGTTCGAGTGTAATCGGATTTCCCATGATTAAACACGGCTTGAAGTTCAAAATCACTTTTAAAGCAAAATTAAAGTGATTTATCATTTTGTTTGCAAAAACAAACATATTTAAATGATAAAATATATATATTTTGAGCAATTTTATGAATAGTAAAAAAATTATGTCACAATCCCTTTAAGCTTCTTTCTGATTTTTAGGCTACTTTTAAACTGTTTTTTTTTTCTTCTTCCTAATTTCAGCTTTTTTCAGATAATTTCCAATATTTGCATATATTTCTACTTATTTCAGCAAACATGTTCTTTCTGCTTTCTTCTGCTAATTCAAGCTTGTTCTACATTTTCAGCTATAAAGAGTTAGTTGGAAGAGAAATGAGAGCCTGGGTGGTCGCAATTTTTCCTAAAAAGAAATGTAGGAAGTTCTCGCACAGCTCAGTCGAAGCTTTCAGAGGTGATGGTTCAGTGAGGTGGAGAACGGAGTTTAGGGTGGAGAACAGAACTTGTGGATTGTGAGAGTTTGAGGCAATGATATCTGAAAAGTATTGGGATTTAGCAGTTTTTACAGCTTTCTGATAACTGCGCCAACTCTCTTTTAATATTTGAAAAGAGACCTGCAGTTTGTCTTTTCTCCATTTGCGCTCTGCCCTCCTGCACTGCTGCCTAATGGACTTGGTGACGTCTTTCAGCCAAGGTTCTGCTCTAAGTTTTGATTTTCTAGATTTAACAGGAGCAACATGATCCACAGCCTTTAAACAGACATAGTTGAACTGGGATGTCAGCTTCTCAGTGGAGGATAGAAACACCGGGGGCTGAATTATTATTTCAGAGTTGTAAACCTCAGTGAAACATGCGGCAGTTAAATGGTTAATGGCCCGGCTGTGACATGCAGGAATGCACAGCTTAGGAGTTAGATGGGGAAGGGTGAACTCAAACGGACTGGCATGTGGTCTGAAAACACATTGTTACCTATTTTAAGATTAGTAACAGTCATATCACGAGTTAACACAAGTCCAGTGTATGTCAGTGCTCTTGGGTGGGACAGTTGACATGCTGATTTAGATTAAATGAGTCCAATCAATCTAAAAAGTCCTTAACCATGGGCTTCTCATGATAGCACACATGCAAATTAAAATCATTAATAATGACTACATGATCATATTTTGGTGTGATCTCAGCCAAGAAGTCAGAAAATTCATTGATGAAATCCTTAGACCGAGGTGGACGGTAGACGAGAGCACATAAAGTTGCAGGCGAATGGCCGAGTTCAAAGACAGTCAGCTCAAAACTGGATCAGGAAACCGGGATGGGCAGTTGTTTACAGTCAAAAGTTGATTTGAATATTGTTAATAATCCACCACCACGATTACCTGATGGCCGCGGGTCATTAAAATACAGACAGTTCTGTGGTAATAATTCCGTCAAGGCGCTGGACTCACCTGGCGACATCCAAGATTCTGTGATACAGAAAAAGTCCAAATCGTGCTCTTGAAAGTAATCCCTGTGGATGAAAGTTTTGTTGGTGACAGATCTTGCATTGACCACACACATCCTGATGTTATCTGAGGTGGTTCGAGCAACGGTGGAGTGAGCGCATGCCAGCGGCCGCAGATTTTCAATAATGAGCTGCGCCAGCAAACAACTCCAGTTGTTTACCTGCAGGGCCGGATTTAGGAGGATGGGGCCCCCTGGGCTTGAGTCAATATGGGGGCTCATATGTGACCAGGCACGAGAAATGTAGGAACAAGTCGGCACACTCTAACTGTGAAAAAAATCAATAAACCTTCAACTTCTGAGAAATTTGTGAAAATCGTTTTTTTGCTAAATGTACCAGTTGAAGTTGTGAAGAAACCATCCCATGCTTTAAAAAACACTTTAGAAGTGTTTAAACTGATAAACTTTGTGTTAGAAATCAGTTTGTTTTCAGAGTAAAAACAAGCCGCAGTGATTTGCGTACTGGGGGCGGGGACACTCAGAGCTGATTAACATGCGGACTTGTTTGGCTGGTATCAGAGCTTTGTTATTGGTTTCGGCCAATAATGTACAGATTTGAAAGAAGCACATGGCTACTTAACATCTATAGATTGCCCAGTGAACACAAGGAACAAGGAAAAGAAAGCCGATCAAAGCTGTGAGAGCTGTCAGCTGTTTTTCCGACCGACCCGAGGAAAAAAAAAAGCTTTTACTGCGTTCGCAAGCAAATCAGTTTCCATCCATCCATCCATACATAATACATACATCCATACATACATACATAATACATACATCCATCCATACATACGTCCATACATCCATCCATCCACTATCTTTATTTCATTAGACAAAGCAGACACGCGTTATCACCACGCAATGCGCTCCAGCCGTGGTCTGTGTCCAGCCGCGCATTGCGCAATCACGCGCGTTGGATTGGCTTAGGTTTTACAAATCGCAGCAAAGAAACTAAAATTTAAAGCACGATAATGGTGCACCAATTATGCAGGTTCAACTGGCCGTTTGAAAAGGTAAAATGTACAGTTAAGATCGGATGGATCAGCCGTTCACGCTGTTGTCAGCTGCTGTCAGCTGCTGTCATCAGGAACAAAAAAGCTGAGCAACGTGTTTAATTAAAATAGCCTTGTTTTTCCCAGATAATTTTGCTCTAAAATGTTTTTGTTTATCTTTATGTAAGATTATCTTTAGAATTTTTTTATGTTAATATATATTTGGTGAAACAAGAAATCTTATCTTTCTTTCTTTGAAATACATTATTTGAGATGGATGGATGGATGGATGGATGGATGGATGGATGGATGGATGGATGGATGGATGGATGGATGGATGGAAACCGACCAGCCCACAAAAGCTTAATAAAAAAGACCTACAGCAAAGATAAGGCCTTTCTGCCCTGATGACACAAAAGTCATGTCCAGCACCAACACCTTGTGTGACATCTAAAATAAGTCTGTGCAGGAGCTTGGTGTGTGTAAAGCCTTATTTTATTTTGTTTTCCCCCTGTCTAACCTCATCAGATGCAACATAAGCATCTCCTGAGTTTACTCAACATCTTCAGCTATTATACAAACTTTTCCAGTGTCATCAACTTTATCAAGTGTTTAACACCAGCCACAGCAAGGTTCCAGACAAGACAAGAAAACAATAGAACAAACTACAGCAAACCCTCGAGTTACGGATGAGTTCCGGACTTAAAGACCATTCGCAGGTCGATTTTGCCGTAGGTCGGAGTCCACATGACCACAGTGTAGTGGATTATTAGTGAACAGAATAATAATAAAATTATTACAGAATAAAATAATTAATTAATACAGAATAAATAAAAATATAATTTCTTACTTTGAGCTGGTCAAAGCCGACATCTTTGGTTGTCGGGCGGCGCAGCGCGTTGGTTCGGCGAGTGAACTGCGGCTGCTGCTGCCGCTTGTAGCTTCTACATTAGCTGCGTGTTTAGCCAATCCATGAGTTGCTGTTGTCCGGCGGAGCAGCGTGGGCGAGCGAGCGATCGGCGGCTGCTGCTACGGCCGGTGTTAGCTTCTGCTAGCTGTGTGTTAGCAAGGCCATGAGCTGGTGTTCGCGCGGCGGTGCGGCGCAATGACTGAGCGATCGGCGATCGATCCGCAGCTGCTGCTCCAGGCTGAGACGTCCACAGAGTTCACAGAGCGATTCCAGCTAGTAATTTATCCATATGAGGCAATCCTGGAACAAACACAGTCCTCACAGCCGGCTGCCGGGACAACAGACCTACCTAACATGGCTGCCGCGGCATTTCCTGAAACGAACGGAAGTTGCGCAATTATGATTAAAAATGATCATTTTTATTAAAAATATTATTTATGAAGCCTTTAAAACAACCACAGCTGCAACAAAGTGCTGTACACATGAAATCAATAACATTTAAACACAAACAAAAAAAAGTTTTTTTTATTTTTTTCATATTTTTATTAAATTATTAAATATGATACGTTCGTAGGTCCGGGTTGCCGTATGTCGAGGGTTACCTGTAATGAAAATATGTTTGAACCCAGTTGAATCAGTTTCTGTGTCCTCCTTAGATGTGACCCTTATTTTTTTGGGGTGGGCTGTAACAATAACTATGTGACACAACAATCAACATTATTATTGTGTAAAACATGTCACAATAACATAAAATACTTTTTTTTTTCAAAAGGTCAAAAGGAATTTTGCCAACAAAGCTGAAGTTCTGCACACCTTCCTAGGCAGAGTCTGTGTTGACAGTCAGTGCTGGGGGTTGGGGTTAAGGAAAATTAATGTTAATGAACAGCAATTGTTAACACCCCCAGGTAACACTTCTGGAATGGGGACATTCTTCTAAGGCCCTGTTTACACGGACACTGTGTGGGGGAAACGGATGTTTTGGGTATGTTAATTAGGTGAAAAGTTTTGCGTTGACACGGTCGAATTCTGTGGATACGACTCTCTCCCCCTCCACCCCCGTCCTCATGATTTCACTGTAGTTACCATGCTGGGCCATTAGATGGCGCTGTGATTTTTGGAACCTTCACTACTGCGCATGCGTGCAGCCTGAGGTAAACAGCTGCCTCGTCTGCTTTCCTCTCTGGCTAAAATCAGCTAACTACAAGTTGTTGTCAACAAGTTAACAACAAGTTAAAGCTGGAATTTGGATAAGAGTCAACAGATTTGACACCAAGCGGGACTCTCTTCATCTAACAAGCTGCACACCAGACGCTGAGTGACCGTGGACCAGAACCGGACTTTACTCCGTGATAAACAGCTGACTTACAGCAGGTAAATCAACGTTCTTAATATAATGTTTGCTTGTGTTTACTTTGATCACACAACAACTGAGTTTTTATTTATTTATTTCTGCCAGGTGGAGAAGCTGTCGTTCCAACAAACAGGCAGACGGTTCGGCGGTTCTGATGGGTCCAGATGAACACACAGCAAGAGTCCAGTTCATTAACGTAGTTACAGTTCGGTTCACGTGTTTTAATAGTGTGTTCAGTTTAATTCTCAGTGTTTGTGTTGTAAACTTTGTGGTGCTGAATAAATAAATAAATAAAAAATAAACCTGGTGTCTTCATTTTCACAGCACGTTACGCACTGTTTAAAAAATGTAACGAGTCCAGATAGATACTGTAGTTCAGATAAATTTACATCTCCCACGCCAACATAAATACTGTTTATTATTGTTAAACTGTTATATTTTGCAGCGTGACACGTGAAATGTCAGACTGTCCGCGCATGCGGGCTGCGCGCATGTGGTTGACACAAAAGCTCCACGGGAGATGTTTACATTATCAGCGGGGGGTCAGCGAAAAACTTCCACCTTGAGAGCAGGGTCAGAAAAGTATCGGAGTCAAAGAGGGGGGCCAGCAGCGTCGTGTAGGCGATAAGCAAAGTCGCAAAGAGAAAGTAGCGGTTACACTCAAAATACGCGCCGTGTAAACTGGCCCTAAAACTCATCTCCACAATTAAAGGACATAGAGCTGAAGGAATCCTCCTTAAAGCTCAAAACAAGCTGCTCTGTGAGAGAATAAGAAATATCCACAGCTCTGTCACTCAAAATGGATCAGACCTTCCAGAAACTGTCTACTCTGCTACCACTACCTCTGTTGGAAGAAGTATCTTGTTTTGTTGAAAAGGCTCAACTATCACAGCATCAAAAAAGCAAGGAACGCCAAAAAAGTAAGTTTCTAAAATTACAACAGAGAGCGTTCCTCTCTTCACAAAACATCAGTCAAGATAAGGAGGTTGCCGCCAACACAAATACTCAGGAACAGTGGGTTAGAAATTTGTCTAACAGGACCTTGACACAACCTGAGAAAAACGTGTTGGCTAAAGGACTGAATTTTGCAATCTCCCCACATGAAATACCTGTTGTGGAACTAATCACAGCCACTGAATCTGCGATTAGGAACAACCATTTGACAGAAACAGAGGCAGAACAACTCCGAACAAAAATATCAGCTACCCTCTCCAGTGCCAAACTGCCTCCCTCAAATCTTACACCACAGGAAAGGAAAGCTATAACATCTCTCAGCCAGGACCAAAACATCACCATTTTACCAGCTGACAAAGGAAGATGCACAGTAGTCCTCAACACGTCGGATTACCAGGAGAAAATAACCACACTACTGAGGGACAGGAACACCTATGAACACCTGAAGAGGGACCCAACTAACACCTTTAAAAAGAAAGTCACAGATTACCTGCAAAAACTCGAAAAGGAGAAAATAATCACTCGATCTTTGTACAGTATTATAGATTATACCCGGGGGAAGCCACTCCCTGTCTTTATGGACTTCCAAAAATACACAAAGAAGATACACCTCTCAGACCCATCTTCAGCAGCATGAACTCAGTTACATACAATGTTGCTAAACATCTGGCTGGTATTTTAGCTCCTCTTGTTGGAAATACACCTCATCATATAAAGAACTCCATTGACTTTGCCAACAAAGTTCAACATTTGAAGCTAGCCTCGGGAGAAACTCTTGTATCGTATGATGTGACTTCTCTTTTCACGTGCACACCCATTTCTGAAGCAGTAGAAACCGTCAAAGAACAACTTCTACAAGACAAGGATTTGGTCAAAAGGACCAACTTCACCCCAGACCATATTTGCACCCTGCTGGATCTCTGCCTCTCCACCACATATTTCAAGTTTAACGACAGTTTTTACAGACAGAAACACGGCTGTGCCATGGGATCCCCAGTGTCACCCATTGTTGCAAACCTCTACATGGAGGAAGTGGAACAGAAAGCCCTAAACTCCTATGAGGGAACAGCGCCAAGCCATTGGTTCCGATATGTGGATGATACCTGGGTCCAAATCCAAACCAAGGAAGTAGAAGCGTTCACCAAACACATTAACTCAGTCGACAACAACATCAAGTTCACCAGAGAGGATGCAAATGATAACAAGCTGCCTTTTTTGGACTGTTTGGTTCACATGGAAAGAGAGGACAGTCTCAACATTGAAGTTTACAGAAAACCAACCCACACAGACCAGTATCTTCTGTTTGACTCTCACCATCCACTGGAACACAAACTTTCTGTCATCAGAACTTTACAGCATCGGGCCCAACACATCCCCACAAAGACAGAAGGGAAGGAAAAGGAACAGAAACACATCAAAAAATCTCTCCAAACATGTGGATATCCTAACTGGCCTTTTGTCAAGTCAGCGAGGAAGTCGACAAAACACAATACAGGTGACCCCCGATTTACGAACAAGTTAGGGAGATAAGAACGGTTCGCAGCTCGATTCTGCCGTAGCTAGGGGGTGAATTTTTTATTTATTTTTATTATCATGCTAACGGAGCGTGCGCACACATTTAAGCATGTACAGTAGTGTACTGTAATGTTAAACATTGCTATTCACATTTACAGAATAAATAAAAATATATTTTCTTACTTTGAGATGGTCAAAGCCGACATCTTAGGTTGCCATGCGTTGATTGTTTTCGGGCCGAGCAGCGCGGGGGCCGGCGAGCCACCGCAGCTGCTCCAGACCTGTGTTAGCTAGCTGGCTAGCTTCTGCTAGCCAAGCCATGAGCTGGTGTTGGAGCGGCGGCGCGATCAATCTGCAGCTGCTGCTCCAGCCTGAGACGTCCACAGAGCTCACAGAGCGATTCCAGCTAGTAATGTGTTCAAAGGCCGGCTCCCGTGTTAGCTCCCGTGTTAGCTTCTGGAGCTAGCCAGGCCGGAGGTGTAGCCAGGCCGGCCGGAGGTGTTCGCGCGGCGGCCTGGCACGATCGGCGATAAATCCGCTGCTGCCTGAGACATCCACAAAGTTCACAGAGACGTTTCCAGCTAGTAATTAATCCATATGATGCCATCCTGGTCACCAGTGTTCAAAGACCGGCTCCCGGCAGCTAACCTAAAATGGCGTCCGGTGTTCTACATTAATTTGTGACCGGAGACCCCCGTGACTGAACCTAAAATGGCGTCCGGTGTTCTACATTAATTTGTGACCGTGTAAACTGAAGACCTACTTCCTGCTGCCCAAGATTGCTCAAAAATGATCAGAAATGATCATTTTTATCATAATTATTATTTATAAAGCCTTTAAAACAACCACAGCTGCAACAAAGTGATGTACACATGAAATTAAGAACATTTAAACACAAAACAAAAAAAAATATATATATATTTTTTAATACAGTAATTTCATATTTTTATTAAATATGATACATTCGTAGGTCCCGTTGTTCGTAGGTCGATGGAGTCGTAACTAGGGGGTTTGCTGTAATGATCAGAAAAAGGACAACAGACGAAAAAACATTGTCATCCCTTATGTGGCTGGACTATCAGAGAGTTTCAGAAGGATTTTCAACAAACACAACATCCCAGTACATTTCAAACCCAGCAGGACTCTCAGACAGAGGCTGGAGCATCCTAAGGACAAAACACTTACACACAAACAGAGTGGTGTAGTTTATGCGGTCCAGTGCAGCGAGGACTGTCCAGATCTCTACATTGGAGAAACTAAACAGCCTCTTCACAGACGAATGTCCCAACACAGGAGAGCCTCTCTCTGGACAAAACTCAGCTGTTCACCTCCACCTCACGGACAAGGGACACTCATTTGAAGACCAGAATGTGCACATTTTGGACAGAGAGCACAGATGGTTTGAGAGGGGGGTGAAAGAAGCTGTGTATGTTAAACGGGAAAAGCCTTCTCTTAACCGAGGGGGGGGGCTCAGGTTTCAACTTTCAAAGACATATAATGCAGCTTTAAATCTGATTCCAAGACAGTTCACACCTGTTGAGAACAGAGTAGCTGCTTCTGTGGATTAGAGGAACAAAGACCTTAACAAACCCCCTACTGTTAAGCTGTGATGTGTTGTTGCGTCAATTTACATAGAATGGATATGTTATCTCCGGTATGTGTGGGCGTTATTTCAGCTTCCAATTTACATGTTGGTGCGTGGCATGTCAGCCTGTATAAAACTTCTGTCTCACAGCTGCTCTTTTGAATTGAAAAAGCCCTTTGGATAAAGGGTGAAACGTTTTCTGCAACAAATAAAGTCCAGTTGTTTTTGTATTGAGCGCTTGGAGCATCCTGTGCTCCAGCATCAACGTGTGGCATGGAGGCTGCACAGTTGAAGAGAGGAAAGCTCTGCAGAGAGTGGTGAAGGCTGCACAGAAGTCTGTTGGAGTCAGTCTCCCCACCATCACAGACATTTACACCTCTAGATGCAGGAAAAGAGCCACCTGTATCATGAAAGACCTCACTCATCCAGCACACTCACTCTTTGCCCCACTCCCCTCAGGACGGAGGTTGAGGAGCATCAAGTGTAGAACCACTAGACTGAGGAACAGCTTCTACCCTGAGGCTGTTAGACTCATGAATAAATAAAAATAAAATTAAAATAAACACTGCAAAATATCACATCATGCTGATGCTGATATGTTTTCTTGTTGCTGTGTTCATCTGTGTTCATCTGTGACCATCTGCTCATACAAACTCATGTTCGTGCTGCTGTTTATTCCCACTATATTAGGCTTAGTGTATTACTAGTTGATGTTTTTCTTAGTTAGTTCTCGATGTTATTACTGTTTTTCTCTTTCATTTGTTGTTGGATGTAACTGGGACCTCGTGTACATAATCTCGTTTTCATCTCATGTACCACATGCGGTGCAAATGACAATAAAGACTCTCTGACTCTCTGACTCTTGTTCTGATTTCTGGGTGGAGTTTGCATGTTCTCTCCGTGAAGGTGTGGGTTTTCTCCAGGTCCTCCAGTTTCCTCCCACAGACCAAAAACATACATGTTAGGCTGATTGGTAACTCTAAATTGTCCCTAGATGTGTGAGAGAGAGAGAGTGAATGGTTGTTTGTCTCTATGTGTCCCTGTGAT